>VOMN01045408.1:0-52672 GCA_014899125.1 Orchestia grillus
CATAGTAAATCTGTTTTAAATTGAATGTTTATTATGTTTTCATGGATGATGGTATTAATGATACGGGAAACAAGTATTGAGATGGTTCAGTTTTTTGTGGAAAACCCTGTATAGTGGGATGAGCAGTTAATTTTTTAAACAAAAATTCATCAAACATGGAGATTTGTATATTTCCATTTTTTCCAGCAATCGATAGGTCTATCACACGAACTGCGGCAAACTTACGGTTAACGATCTGTACTTAATTTTTTTTTCTCGTGACGACGAAGAGTGATTCAAAAGTAGTCAAAAATCTAACATTTGAGGAAGAAACTTGGACCGTTTACGAAATTTGTAAGACGATCAATTTCATTTATGATACAATATACTCATTTTGTGCGTTACGATAAGTAAATGATTAAATTATGTGACTAAATTAACTCTCATTTTACAGAAAAGATGTTCGAGAAAACAAAATTTATGAGATATAGCGAAGCTCGAGCGATAATAACATCTCATCTCTTCAGCGGCTGCATAGGAAAAATCTCAAAATTTATGATTTTCTATCTGAGGAAATAATGTAGAATGAGGCTTCGATGAGCAAGTTTTCGCTTCCTTTGTCGTATTAATAATTGAGATTTAAATTTACGTTCTATTCTGTGAACTGTGTAAAAAATTCTACCTACTAGTTAAGCTGTTTACGCTATTAAATATTCTTATTCTTTCAGCATATGACTTCACGATCTGTACTTGACGCGTACAAAGTGCGAATAAAATAGTGATTATAAACGATCTCTGAGATCAGGCTTAATTTTAGACATTCATTTTTTCAGTTTGCCGAGAAAATGATCAGTTCCCGACCTCCGGTCTCCTAAAAATCGATGCCCAGTGATGAGCGATATCTTGCGCCAAGGCCTTCCCAAAAAAGCACGCCTTAATTGGATGGGAAGTTAGAAAGCGTAATATTTGATGTAACCAACCTTAACTTTGGGGCTAACTCTGCGGCAAGTTTTAAGATCTGGTCTGTGATGTGGGACTGCTCAGCTCCTCGTGGACTCTTCCTTCGACAGCTAATGAGATTAAATTTTGTTCATTAATATTTTTGAAGCCATTAATATCCGGGATCGGGATTTCGAGATGTTGCCCGATCTCTTCGGCCAGCGGATGGTATTTCTGGCACAGTCTCGTAAAACTTCTGCTGCGGAGTCCCCACGCAGGGGATTAAGTGGTCGGTCTTCCAATAGAAAATTGATGCAAATTCAGCTTTAAAAAAAGTGAAATAAGCAATCCATCAATGTACTCTGGATTTTACACCGATAGATTTGTTAACAGTCTAACATGGCATTGGTAATATGATTTATAAATATTCCGTTGGCGTTGGTACTCATTTCCAGTTGTCGCACTTGACTGCTGTAACTATAAGTATTTTTCGAAGCATTCTTCCAGAGGACCAAGGTTGGTGCTAGATGCAGAAAACAAATGGTTTGAGAATTTTTTCCGTGTATCGTTTCGACGTGTAAATGGCAGTTTAGTTATTCAAACTTCTAATTAATTATGCATTTGCAACAACTCGCCCATTTTTAGGAAGTCTGGATGAATGAAATCACACCGAAAGAACGAGCACCGTATTTCTACCCTATGTCGTCAGAAAGACCAAAGAAATAATGGGAGAAGTGAATGTATGTTTCTTCCTGGATTTGTATTTTACTTCACATGCAGTGACGAAATTCTGATATTTTGGACCCGACTAGAAATGTGACTGCACTGCCGTGAGTATGTTCAACTTTGAAAAAGTATTCCAAGGGCTGAATTCAAGCGAAAACCCGAAGCCATGAATTCTAAGACAATAACGGTGTAGGCTCACAAAGCTCACCCTCATTTTGTAGCATGCTGGAAAATTGGCCCGTAAACATGGTGGTTCCCAGCCAGCCACATTAAATGATTTCGTGCCTCAGAAATATTGTGTTTAAAAGAATAATGGACGCACGACCTTTACGCTGCTCTATGCCGAGGATGGTCGAGGCCTGTGCAGTTATGGTCAACAATATCTGTACAAGAATATTTGTTAAACGATATTTTCGTAGTATATATGTGTGCAATTATAAATATATTTATGCGCATACAAATATACATACGCATGTTTGCACGAGAAAGGACTGAAATTCTAAATACATATCTTCAAATGAAGTTTTCTCAGTCAATTCACTTGAACAATCATTCCAAACTATGACCCAATATGGCTTTTTCTAGGGCAGCATCTTTGCTTTTACATACAAANCAACGAAGAGAGAAAGGGGGAGGGGGGGGGGCAGGAAGGCACTCTCATTTACGCAACTTCAATTATCGGCGGCAGTCATATTTATCCGATTCGGGCCTAAGTCAATCAAGTGAATGGCTTTGTCCCGGAGGATACAAGCGCCCTCGTTGCGCCTGCCATTTACTTAGCGATAGGAATTGGTAGACAAACATTGTTAGAGAGCACTGCGCACACAACCCTGGCAAACGAAGCAGCCATCGTAAATGAATGGATTATCCAGCAAGTTCTTAACCATCTCAATTAACATGTGTGTCTATAGAAATCAAGTCGGCTTTTGCAAAGTAATGACAGAAATTTCAAAGTGAAGTTTTTGAATTTAAAAGGGGAATATTTGTTCATGACTTCCGGAAACATCACTTTGGTTCATTGGTTCGAATACTGGTGAATGTATTTTATACCCACCTGCTGAAGCATTTTGTCTAAAAATTCAAATGTACCGTTAGCTCTTCTTTCGTTAATGCCTTATCGCTTTAATTGATGGTTCGACTACACTTGCAATATTTATGAAAAGCTCACGGCTCACAATCAAATATCATTAGATGTTGCGTCAACATGTGATTTCTAATGAGCTTTCAGCAGTCAGCTGATGGCGTAAGTAAAAAATAACGATGCAGTAAGATAATACTAATAGAAGTTTAAAAAGCTTTGTCGCAAGTGTATCGCGTAACAGTCATATTTTACCAAAATTTTCACTCCAATTTCTGAAACCAAATTCACGTGGAAGTCTTCATCGTTTTTTTAATTGAGTTTTAACTGCGGTAAATTGGAACTAATATGTAGATAATTGTAACGTACACTGTTTCTGTCCTCGTATTATACTTTAGGGTTGATTTCGAATTATTTTGCTCCTAAGAGTGACTGAGACGGTGTAGGTTTCAGGAAAATTAAGAATTGACGAGCGTTATGGTAACCCGAACCAGACCTATCATGTGTTTCTGGGTCTTTTTATTTAAGATAATGCTCACTGAGCATCGAGGTTGCATTTGTAGAATTAAGTTCCAAACGAAAACGTTAACCCTTATGTTTATGAGACTTACATTCGCGTTCTATTATACAAAATCTAATACTGAATTTTTCGAAACCCAGCAGAGTTCAGTAACAATTTTTCATGAGGTGCAGAAGACCTATTTACTCGGATGTCTGCCATTTCAGAGCTGAGTATTTCAAAAACTGTTTATTAATTTGTACTACCTTCAACTACGTACGCTTCAAATGAAGTCATCTGTTTCTTCTCATGGAAGTACAATTAAATTATTCATCATTTATTCACTTCTACATTTCTGACATTGTTTTCCGCATGATTCGGAGTACGAGTAATTTATTCTTTTAGGCAAAAATACTGATCTTACCACTGACCAGAAAAACGTTACTACACAGACATTCAGTAACATTTTCTCAGCAGAGTCAGAGTTCGCAGTGTCGCATGATAAAAAGTACGGAATCCATTTTGACAAAAGTGTCATTTTTACTGCAGAGTCGGCTCTATCTCCCTCATTCTGGAGTGAGCAAAAGGCAATCTGCGCTGTCGCTGGCCCGAGGAGTTTGGGGTCTGTTTGGCATTGGCGAAAAGGCGCCTCGAGCGTTGGAACATCGCTCCCTTCTATGACTGTTTTGAAACAATTGTTCTGAGGTCTCATTCCAAGCTATTGCACTCTAATGGCACTTGCCAAGTGGTCCTTTGTAGCGCTATTAGTATTCTGCTTACAAACATTATCTGATGGAAGGGTCAAGAACATAGTTATGGAGCAGGACGACATGGAAATGACCTTCGCATGAAATGCTAGAACAAAGTAAGAGGATGCTCTAATGCGTACATCTATTGAATAGAAAGCGGTTTTTGTTGTCGTACGAGAATTGCAGGATGTTGAAAATTCTTAGATGTTGACAGGGAGAAGTCAGCTGCGAATGAAACAGTTACACTCTTTGAGATATTCTTTAAGGTTATTTCAATTCACCGGGAACAAATTGAATCAGCGAATCTATCATGCTGTTGTTCGTGAATTTTCTCTTTTCTTTCATGAATAAATGAAAAAGTTCGTTCAGTCCTGGCATTTCTTACTGTGTTGCTTCTGACACATTTAGACTGACTTCGCAAGCGTGACTCTGTGCGCAATGAATCTGTTTCTTAATTTTTTCTTAATTCATTTTCGATGAAGCTTCAAAATTGTATTAGAAACACAGGAAGCTATCGTCAAAACCAATTAGAGCTAAATCTAAAAGCTATCTTCAGCATCAGTTTCACATTATTTGATGCCCCGTAGTTAAAATTTTCTTTCTTATTATTTACTGAAATTATCTAGCAATTTTTAACAATCAAAATACTTTGCGTAGTGCCCCTTGCTGAGTATCAAGTCTGCCTTATCAGAGGATGAACTAATTCTCAAAAAATAGCATTTGGTCGCTGACGTTTCCCTTGTTCATGGTTAGAAAAAGAAACATTGCGACATGAAATTGAGATGGCTAGTACACATAAAGGTATGATTTGTAATTTTTTTAAATGTATTGTGTTTTGCAAAGAGAAGGGCTGGTACATCCCAATGACGATGGAGATCTAGTTAGTTGTTCGAGGGAGCTATTAAGAGAGAAGTAAACGTCGTGAGCTCGAACTGCCAGCTAACGCAACACCAGCTCTTGAAATAATATCTCCTTGGAGCGCACATATATTGTGTCGATGAGCTTTTTTGGATTCTTCGGGAAAAATTATTGAATAGGACGAGCTTCGTGCGATGTTACAGTTGAGTTTTTGCTGTAAGCTATTAAAACTTGCACAAATGCCTCATTGTTCGAATACTTACTCTAAATTTATCAACAGCGCAAGGAACAACAGCAACACTTCTCATTTTCAAGTTGCAACAAATCCAAGAAGGAAAAATGTAACTGCCAAACACTGACATTTGACACTTTTGTAAATGGAATTAGCCTCTTTAGCACGCCTTTTATGGACTATCAAAAAGGCCATTAACTACACGCAGACGCATAACCTTGGCATGCTGGAGCTTTGTCTCACACTCTTGTGGAACCAACAAGAAAATCTCTTGAAGCATATACGCGGCGCTCATTTGTCAGGCAAATGCACGAGCTGGGTGTGTAGAGTAGCGCACAGGTCTCGACACGCAACCGCCGTCCCTCGAGCTTTGTTGCCCTCACTTCGAACGCTCGAGCTTATTTCTCTACTGCGAGTCGTGGGTAAAAGTTAGGAAACTGAGACTCATTCACGCTACTTCTGAAGCAGCTGTCGATTAATATGATTGAGGTTACTCGAGCCTTGCTGATGTTAAGGGGTCACAAAAATTATGCGGTGTATTTCTAGGGAATTTGGAAACGAATATCAGTGAAAATATTCATTTCAGTGACAAAATTTCACTGGGTGAATGAAACAGAAAGAATCGATTTGTAGTCTTCAACTCTGTGTCGCAATGCATTGCGACTGCCTTGAACATATTTTCCTTACATTATGTTCTAACCTCTTCTATGCTATTGGAATTTTCCAATTTATTGGTTGACAGACTTGCTCAGTATTTAATTACTTGCTTTGAATGAATTGGTAAATTATTTAATTATTGAAGTAATTAATAGGCGATGCTCAACTTGTTTACGTGAAATTTAAGTTTCCCTGGAATATCGTCAGAGCGTAGATTCCACGACGATTGATGAATCCTGCTATAATGCTGGGAAGGTTTTCTGAAATTCTTCGTTTTTTTAGCGTAGATTGGGATCTCTCTTTAGGTAACTCTACGGATTTTCGAAAAACAGCTTGATCAGTTCAGCAACACTTAGTGGATTCGCCAAATTGTAACACAGTCTTCGATAGTTGAAAAATTTCAATTTATCCAAAGAGTCCTTGTATTATCGACGGTCAGGGCTAATATGTTTAGCGATTTGAGTAAAAACCCTTGAATGTTCTAATAAAATATTTTTCTCCCGAGAGCGAGCGATGGCCGAAAGTTTCAAGGGTCCGAGCTCCTGAGGCGGCACCATTCCAATGCAGCAGCCGTGCCTCACGGTAGCAGCGGACGGCGGTCGGCCCGGTAGCATGACGGAGACCCATATCCACGGTGTCGTAATGTCTCTCATCTATCACCAACTCCGACAGTAGTTGTTTGGCCAATTTCTTTGCGTCTCCGCAGACCTCTAAGGTTGCCATTGATATGAAAGCCTAACGGGTTCACCGAAAGCTGAACCTGTAATCCCAAAATAGTGACGCACCTAAATTTCTGATACCCCGGGTGAACGGAGGCTGATACTTTGTCGTCGTGTTCTGGAAAATATTCTAAGATCTGAGTTTATGTGATAATTTGAATTTCATTTTTTGAATTCGACCTTTTATTCTATTCCTTAATTGATAGTAACATGTAAATCCAGTTACGAGTTGTTACTTTTTTTGCCAGAGTGAGAAATTTTTGTTGTGCATTTGTAGACGCTCAGAAAACATCAAAGCGAAGTTTGGTTTAATTTTTCATTGGCGAAAAATATTCAGAGACTTGGTGGCCATTTTACGAACGTTTAATACAGGTAAAAGGATAGTAATGCATTCTAACATAACGAATTAAAAAGATAAAGAATGAATTGAGAGATGGGTGCTTATGAAATAGTTAACAATGAAGTGATTGCAGCGCCTCTCTTCTTGTTTGATCTTCGTCTTTCTTTGAATAGATCAATTTACAAAAATTTCCATGATTTGCTCTAACCAATGCGTGTTAAGCCACCGTTCAAGAAGTGCAGACAAACTTGCTTGGCCTACATTTGTTCGTTTTAACTTGGAAGTCCTTTCGCTTCTAGTTATTTATGACTAACTCATGAAGACAAAAAAGTCTTGGTGATAATAAACTTCGTTCCTGAAATTGACACTGAGCTGGAGGTAATATACACAGGATAAATTGACACTGAGCTGGGGGTAATATACACAGGATACAATCCGCATCGCTGAGCAACGGTCCTGCGAGGCTCCTGATACCCACTCATCTGAGAACCTGACGTACCTCCCTAAATGTTGATCACGCGCAGAAGTTTATTCTTTATTTGAATGAGGAATGCAATGAAATATTTCGACCATTATTCAGTGCTCACCGTACCATTAGACCTAATGGTATCATGGAGAGCTTTTTGTACGCCCGCGTCTATATTCTGATGAATCTTTGAAGCAAAGTAGCCCCCCGGAGAAATGTAACCCACGTAGGTGCACGCTGCTCTGAAATATGAGTATCGGCCTTCCGTCATTACAGGAAATTGTCGCCCTGCTTACCCTGTCATCACGTTGGCAGCAAAGTCTCTATAGAGCTTATTGACGGAGCAATTCACACGTTTGCTGGACCGGCGTCTTTTTTCAACTGTAAATACGCACTCTTCGTCTCTTTCCGCGAACCAATGCTCTAAGTGAGAAAAAATTTCTGTGTTAGATTTCTACCTCTGCATAAAAGCGCAGGTGCTGCTAAAATGAACACTGAAATCAACTTTGATCGCTTTGTTAAATGAGAAAAATTGAAAGGCTTTTCCGACGAATTGATGTTAAAAAGCTTAGCACTGCAACGCGTTCATTTGTGAGCTCCTTGTATGTGAACATTAGCTTGACTAATGCTCTAATGTGCAGGCTGTATGTGATGATCATAGACCGGGCATTGACCGTCTTCGAGCGCTCAAATGTGTTCAATAAATTAGGTTTTCGGTCTAAAATGCCCTGCGTAAATAATGATTATTACAATGATTACAGATAAAGAGCAATAATTGCATATCATTTCAACGTTGTTAGTAAACAGTGGGCTTCTGAAAAAGGGCTACTGCGCAAACGCCTCAATGGCTCATTTGTTGATAAGTGTGTTCCTGGAGAAACGGTTGCGTATGGATTGTATTTGATCAAATGACCGCTTACCTACTGTACTTTACATGTTGGTGATGAAAGGAAGCACTACAGATCGTATAAT
This sequence comes from Orchestia grillus, assembly GCA_014899125.1. Lineage (NCBI taxonomy): Eukaryota > Metazoa > Arthropoda > Malacostraca > Amphipoda > Talitridae > Orchestia > Orchestia grillus. The sequence continues at coordinate 8,215 of VOMN01045408.1, forward strand.
TGTAAGGAAACACGCACATTTGCTTGTCGCCTTTTTTTTCCTTAGGATATAAGCTATTGAAAAGGTTTCGTTTTTATTAATCTATGTCGAATGAACTGACTAGCCTCTAGCCGTTAGTTGAATAAGTGGCCTGAGAGAATCCGTGTTTATGACTTGTTCTTTACTCATTCATTTTCTCCTACTACTAATAGTCTCGACACGTGAATCAAGAAACTCCACCATTACATTTCCAGTGTAAAATTGAGGAACTATTCATTGAGCGTCTGTAAAACAGAAAGTGAGCTTGTCATTATCTGCGTCATTCAAGCCTGAATAGCACTCGCCGCACCACCGACATCTCATTCTCTGCCTTCAAGCAGCCCTTGCGCGGGGACTTTCTTGATTCCAGGAACTTTGTAGGAGGTTTCCTTCACAAATGAAATGATTCTTATTCTTAGGATTGTGTTCGTTAGCAGTCGGCCTGGTGGCAAGTGCCCCAGATAAAGCTGAGAAAATAGGAGGAATTGTAACGACACCCAGAGGCGCTACGCAGCAGGCGGGGGCTGCACTGCCAAGTTGGCTGTGCTCACATCGACTCCCTGAAATACACGAACGGCTCAACCGCTTCCCAAGGCTTCAAGGGTTAGTTTTTCTGCGTGCGCTTCCATGACTGATTTTTCCTCTTTGCTCTGGTGTCTCGAGAGACAAACGTTACTTCAGCGAGGGGCGAAGATTAATGATGCTTTTGTAGGTTTGTCTAATTAGAAGTTGAATTAAAGTATAAAAACTTCTTTTGACGATGATTATTCTTGGATGAATTTTCGAGGTGTCTCGTTGCCTTGGCATAGAATTCGGGAGAACTATTTTTTTCATTTGTATGCAACAATGAATTCTTTGAAGAGTGTAATCGAGAATATATTTCTCTTGAAAACAATGATAGTACGAGTAGTATCAGAATTATCATGTGTCTGGACTCGGTCATCCATAATACGTATCCATACTCAAGTTTATTTGACTGAATGGTTCGTTTTCTAGCGAAAAATAAAAATATCGAAAATGTCCCAATGACCGTAAAAAATCGTTGCCGTATCGTGACTCTAGATTTCATTTCCAATTTAGAGCATCATGGAAGCTATGGCTATTAAACTACTATCGAGGAGAGCCAATTCAAGTTTAATGAAAATTATATCAGTTTTTTTGGTGTTTAACGTTACAAGTAAGTGACCATAGGATTCATATTGACTTCTCACCTTATATCATAAGTTCATAGGAAAGGCTAGTATTACGACGAGACATGATATTTCAAATTAATCTACGTTAAGCTCAAGCCAAAAACCCTGGAAGTTCTTTTAATAAATTAAAAACATATTAGAACCGTGTCTTGCCCGAGGCTGAGAATCGAAGGCTTTCAGCAAGATTCTTCATTCGAATTCCAGCGGAGTTCGTGCACTTTAAATGTGATTTGGTGCAGACCAGATTGCGCCGAATACACGTGAGAATCTCATTTCCAGGGCTGAGGAAAATTTCTACTACGAATATACATTGGAACTTCAGACGTAAAAAACTACATCATAACGGCTTATGGCTGGAAGACGGTCATCATCAGAATCATTTATACAATTATCATTATTTTTTATCCCTAGTTAAGTCATCGTCAACGGGAAAACGAAAATATTATAGAAACCAAAGAATGTGCTCGGTGTCTTACAGTTTAAAGGCAGATATTGTTACGTTTTGCTAAACTTGAATTGACTTGAGATAACTTGTTTGATTATTGTAGTGATTAGTATATATTCCAATTTAAGCCAATGTCAATAGGGAGACAAAGAAAATGGAAATGTTATGTAGACGTAAGTGATGGCAGAATTTATGTACTACTGCCCATGAAGTATAACACCTTGAGAATATAAGTAAAACAAACCGTTTCCACTCTCCAAATGTGATGCTGATTTATGACAAGGGGAGTGGCAAATGGCGAATGTAAAATTTCAGTAGTAAGGATTTGAAAAATAATTGTTATGCTTACTTTGAATGGAAAATGAAGTACAATAAAATACTCATTAACTCAGATATTATCTCTTTCGCTCGTCCGAAATATATCCAGGGTTTGAATTTCATGAAGTACTTTAGTGTTGATGAGTCTTGAGTCAAGTTTGCCTGTTTCGTTTCATACGAACACGGCAGTCAAAATTATGTAGCAGGGAACGACAGCTTTTTATGGTTTCAAGTTTTTCATTCAAGTTTCTTGACTCGTCATCTTGGTCGTCTTCTTTCGTGGTTGGTTTCCTTTCGAAACGGTATCGAATTTGTGTAGATACACTCGTAAATGCTGTTTGGAAAGCAAATTCACTTCCCTTATAAGCTTGCTTGGTAATATAATATTAATTCTTACTTGCTTTTCGTTGCTAGTGTAATTTCTGTTCTAGAGAAAACATCAGATCCTTATTTTCAGTGACAGTTGAGACAAACATTGGCCGCTTCTGGGAATAATTGCTATTCAGGCCGATATTGCTCGTTTGAGAAAATTGAGCTTAGCATCAAAACATGTCCTGTGATACTTGTAGGTTGACACGCTTTCTAAATATGATCCGAATTTCGTTTCGCTTCCGAGGTCATTTTGTGACCTTCCAAGCTTTAGCACCCCTTCAGGGGGCATAGGATAAGCCGTAGGTATTAGGGCTAGGTTAGTTAGGCTGTCTATCCCTTGCTATAGAGAATGGCATCCCCAGTGGGGCACTGTAAGGTTATTTCAGCTCTAGCTAAGCCTTGAGGACTACTGTCTTTCATGCCCACTTTTATTCTTTCCATTTTCATGCCTTATATTCTGATTGTTTTATATCTTTTATTATTCTTTTTGAACTTGCTGTTACGAGGTTCAGGGAATCCTGTGTAGGAACACACCTGTGTATCGATTCTAAGTTTTCTGATGTCCATATCAAAAAGTCCCATATTTTCTCTCTCTTGAGACCACATTCCATGTGGTTCGGGCGCTTTAAATTCATTAATAATCAAATCTAATCCAAGCCTTAACACTATTTGAGCTGAGTAATGACAGCCCAGCTCTGATTCATTTGTGTGATTTAGATTATTTTTTCCTGCGAAAAGCTTTCGATCTCAGTACGAAAATAAAATGTCATTTAAAATACCAAGTCGAGTGAATCACAATTACGACTTGATTGTTCATCACAATAACGACGCTATTTATTAGCGTCAGTTGACACATTTATTGCCATAACCCTGAAGTCAAACTCGACGCGGTGGTCATCATGGTTTTTCAATTGGTATTCTCTAAATCTAGTTTTGAGACACGCATGCTGCTTTTTATCGGTGGGATTTCAGCTAGCGTTATCTATTTCGCATTCGAATTTTCATAGACTGCATTGTTTGCCCGAACCGAACCAAAAATTTTCGTAGGCAAATTGAATTTCAGTAGGAGGAAAAAATTCGCTGAAAATTCAGGCCGATGAATTCCCTCTGAAACTCCAAGTATTATTTAGCAGTACGTTACGTGCTCAATCATTTTGAAAGTATAAAATGGCAATAATTTACTCTTCTGGAAGGGTTTTGCTTTTTATAATTAGCCTTTTCCTTTAAATACTTCAACTATATATTTTTACTTGAATTTTACTCTTTTCCTCATCTTTCTATGTGTATTTAAAAAGGCACGACTTAACTTTTCTCTCCCTGTTCTATATGCATTTATAAAAATCATCCACTCAGTAGCACAAATCCGAAATGTATTTGCAGTGTGCCCTGTAACAATAGCGAAAAGTATTAACTTGAAGTTGAATTGCACTTCGTACACATTTTGGTCGCCCGACTGTGTGTGCGCGCAGCAGGAGAATCGCTACCAAGTTAAAATCGATGGATAAAGTTCATAGTCCAGCAAAAAATGAGATATTTCAACAGGCCTATGCATACATTTACTAAGTCTTATCAGTACTCAAAATTAACAGCTTTATTGACGAGCAGGTATGGAGTCAATGATGTACGTTCAATATCTTGCAAAAATTATTCCTCATTTTCTCAAATGCTTTGTAATAAAAGAACAAATTCCACAGAGAATATGAAACATATAACATGTCATATGTGAAACTCAATATTACAATTACAGTGAACAGTACAAGCATAAAGTCTCATTCTAAAAGCTTAAATTAGCTCAACAGTTGGCGTTTGTGTGTCAAGACCCCAATTACAGTTCAAAATTGGGTCCCCTGAAGATAACTAATGCTCCCTTATCTTTACCGACATCATTACGACCTCTAACAGGCAGCCGATACAGAACTTGAACGTCCGCTTGTGGAGCGACGTCCGTATGCATGGGATTTTCTCCGTGCCCTTGAGTCAGTCGCCTCGTAATAATAAAGTTCACTCTCCAGCTTACTCTTATTAGAAGGTTATCAGATGTATTTATCTACTAATTGCTGCACTTTTCTAAACTGAAATGACATAGTATTTGCTTGCAATCTTACATATCATGAATTGCTTCGCTAATACGTATTATGTCTTGAAATGCCAGAGATTAGGAAAATTATTTTATCTATTTCAACTGCAGTTGATTGAATATTGCAAAATAACCATTGGCAAAGGTTGTTGGGGTGCCCTCAGTGATCTCTATTTCTTGTGTACCTGACGTTGTAAAATGCTCATTACCAGAACGTTCACTTCAATTTCGAGTTCAGTGAATGATCTGAAATCGACTCAGGAGGCCGCGCAACCAGATTTATGAGAATCGTTGGTCTCAACTTGACTTAGGCACGAAATATGGTCTTCTTCAGGAGAGCCGATCCAAATGAGGGTCAGCGGAATATCACAAAATCATCTCGAGTACCCTTGCGTGAGTGATAGCCCTGCCCACACTTTTCTCTAAAGTCTTGGCTGAATTTTTGCAAAGTACGAGATCACTTGAGTGAACAATGCATCAGGCTTTCATTCCCTTAACCAATAGCAACTTTTTTTAAATTGACCTTATGCTGTGAGCTAGAAATTTTACGGCACTCTGAACTCCCTAGGGAGAACTTTACTGGTTATGTCAAGCATGGTCTCAAATTGAGTTTGCCTGCGTTGACATACCATTGGTAGTACAGACGACAGAATATTCCAGAGTCAACTAGTGAAGGAAGGTAGGTGTGGCAGCATCCTCGCCTCCTCGCATCCTCGCTGATCTCGAAGATTGGGCACCTAAGGGAGACCGCTGAGCCTCGCAAAGCCGTGGGAGCTGTTGAAGTGAGGAACGCTCTCATTGCTTGCAGGCTAAGCTGCTTGCCTTACAAATTACAGCGAGAGTGTCATTACAGCGAATACAGCCTTCAGTGCTGTGACTGCGCCGCTTGGCTCGATGCGGTGCTTCAAAGTGACACGTGTTTAGGGTTGCAGCTGTACAGCTTCGCTCGATGCGGTGCTTAGGTGCTGTGAAGCGACGCTAGGTTAGGGTTGCAGCTGTACAGCTTCACTCGATGCGGTGCTTAGGTGCTTTAAAGTGACACGTGTTTAGGGTTGCAGCTGTACAGCTTCGCTCGATGCGGTGCTTAGGTGCTGTGAAGCGACGGTAGGTTAGGGTTGCAGCTGTACAGCTTCGCTCGATGTGGTGCTTAGGTGCTGTAGAGCGACGCTATGTTAGGGTTTCAGCTGTACAGCTTCGCTCGATGCGGTGCTTAGGTGCTGTAGAGTGACACTAGGTTAGGGTTGCAGCTGTACAGCTTCGCTCGAGTCGCCTCTTAAGTGCTGCTGGGACGTGTGTTAAGGGTTGCAACTATGAAGCTTCGCTCGATGTGGTGTTAGGGGCTTTATAATATTGAGTCTTCAAAGCAGTGATCAAGTCTGAAATCCTAACAACCCAACAAAAATATTTATGCTGTTCTTTGACTGGATCATTCATCAATGGAAAGTGGTGGAGATAATTTGTAAATCCATTTGTGTACGGTTGACAATAGGAATGTTAATCACGCAGGAAATTTTCACAGATTAACTGATGTCCTTCTTTTATTTTTGACGCATCAATGAGCCATATATTTATCGTGATAATATCCGCCTGTTGTGGTGCTCCAGTTCAATTCATCATTCACATCAGGTCATGTATGAAGTCCCAGCAAATGCGAGTAACATAACTAGTTCTTCCTGGGCTAGTATGTGAACTTTCGTATAACAAATTAACAACATGCAGTTGCACTCATCATAGATTTTTTTCAGCGAGTTTCTGAATATCAACAAATTGCCGTCTTGTTAAGCAAAATTCAAAATTTGCACGATAACAGGAATACTCCTACAGAAGTCACTTTTGGGTACTACAGTCAAAGACTTTGCATATATTTTAAAAGAAATGGCTACTGAAAGTCATTGTTCTTCGGCACAGTTATGAATTAATCTACGCTGTATTGGTGTGGATGAGTCTTGAGATCTTCACGGAGAAGTTTTCTGCTTAATTTTGAAATCTTTTAACCTCCCGAATTTACCATTCTTCTCGAGGATTCTAAGTTATTTTCACAGAATGACCAGCACTTAGAGAAGCAGGTCGCAAGTTTGGTTACACGGGTAGGTCTTTTCATTTACCTTCTACGCCTCACATTGAACTTTTTCTGACTTGCGCTGTGTCTTTTGACGACTGAAGTATCGAAATCTCTCTATGTTTGGGACGATGACTGCTATGAAGCTATGACCATGAGCTTAATAAACTGCTAAAACAGATATTTAAAATTGACCTTCTCATTTCAAGAAATCAACTTTAAAGCATTTAGTAAGGAAATGATTTTCAATTTGTCAGTTTGGTTTGAATGCAAACATAAAGGTTTAATTATGGATGAAATTTTTCACTGACTTTAGATGAACAATTTTCTCAAAGTACTGTCGTCTCGAATCTATTTGCCTAATAGCTTATCCCTATTCTTCTCACATTTCAACACTTATCTAGTTTCATAATCTTTTCGAAAAATAACTGACGGTACAAACACTTCAGGAACCTCAATAAATAAAACCTAAGAAATTATTTTAGTATCTAAGTACCTCGCATATTTTTTAAAGCAATAACACATTCTTTAACTCTTTCAACCCGGAATTTTGTAGTAACCAAGTTTTCACAGGTGCGCATTTGTACCAGCAAGACTGAAAGGGTTAAATATTTCTGCTGGAACATATTTCGCACAAATGGGTGCACGAAGCTCGTACTTGCTGCTCCATCGCGCGCGTCCATGGGTTAGCCTAGGTATTCGCACTGGAAATACGGGACCTGAGCGCGCCTGCAACTCTCGTCCCTGAGATTCACTCACAGCTTGCGTGCTTTCGGAACAGGAGTCGGAAATTGCTTCATTTCCCACCTTGAAGCTCGCCAAGTCAATTATCAAGCGTATAATTATAGCACCCTGAAAAATTGCTTCTCTCATGATTTGTTTGGGAATCGCTTCTCCAGTGATCATTGCAGGTAATATCTGCGCTCTGATGAGAGGCATCACTAACGAATCAATATAGCATTTGACTTGCGATGAGAAAACTTTTTCATGCTCCTCGAGATCCTCAGTTTACTTTATGCCTCCTGAATAATTCTTGAAAGTCCGTTTCTTGATCGATATCGACTTGAATTCCTAACACAGTACTGGGAATTGTTTCATAATCTACTGTGTTATGCAGGTTATATTGTATTTTTGAAAGCATATTATTTTTTATGGCTGTCACTTTCTGAAATTGTAGTTTTATATAATCTCGCCACGGGTATAGAAAATTGCATCACATGAAAATCCCTGTGTAAATGTTCTTTATGCTAATTTCAGAAAATGAAATACTCTATTTTTTCCCCAAGAATGTCCATTTTTCGTTTATCCAAGCCTTAACAAGTTTGCTGGCACATGACGCCCATGTGCGTCAACGCGTACTTTGCTACTCTCAGCTCGACTGTTATTTAGCTGCGAGTCTGTTTAGTTGCCATCATTGGATCCTCATACTGACGAATATGTGCGTCTTCTCTGTTATGTGTATGTTGCAAGTAGTGCTACTTTGTAGAGCTATTACGATAGGAAAAATATGATTTAGATACTCATTAATATAAAACAATTATGTTGTCATGGAACAACGCAACTAACTTTTATGGTGGCAGCGAATGTGTTAGATACCTTGCGTATGTACTTCTTGAAGGATCTTTCACACAGAACGCGAAAACCAATGTTATTCTTAAACTTCTCAGTTTATACAGAGACTTGGAAATGAAGAAAAAGTTCTTCTTTTATACTGATTAACGTAGTGAGAAATCATTTCGATTGAATACATTCACCTTCCGATTTCGTTCTAATGAAATTGTTTCATACGTTACCGTTACGGTGTGTCAATTCAATGCACAAAATATTAAACTGCCCTCTGATGTTTTGTTTAAAGAAAATGTACTATTCTTTGAAAAATAATCTGAAACTTTGTCTCAATTTATGTCCTATTCGTCTACGATACTTAGTAATTCGTCGGTCACACCATGTAGTTTCTAGTCAGCAGTAACTACTGTCGATCATTTTTTAACATGTTTCTCTCGGGTACTCAAAATTTCTCCGAACATAACATTCGTCCCCGTCTGTACATCTTGAGAAATTTTCTTCTTTCATAACCCAATAGGGACCACTATGAAGAATCATGCAAATTAAAAATGCTACAGGTTAGTCTTGAATTCTTATAATTTTGTCTAAACTAAGGGTGAATATAAGCACAAGGGCATAAAATGTGAGCGATTGCTTTCACAATGTATAATTAATGCAAAAATAATTTCATCTCTTAAGGGTTAAATATCAGTAGCTCCTGGCCGTATAATGAGCAAGGTTACATTGGAAGTTCATAATGGTCAAGAGCTAAACTCGTAGTTAAATAGAGTAGTATAAGACAACGGAAACGAGCAGGGTAGCCCATTCCTGGACTTCTGTCCGTGTGAGGTTAAATGTAGCCAGCCGAAATGGGCGAGTCCTCGCACGAACGCACGACAGTTCTTCCCCGTCTTTCTTCCCCAGATGATATGCAGCGCGGGATTGTCCTTCAGCATATCTCGGGAACTTAGCGATCCTCGGGGGTTATGTGTGACTCGCGTCCCCATGGCCTTAAAAAGGACTGTAAATCTCGTGTGAAATTATGGACTGCCTTCTGACACCTTTTCTGACAGTCTTGCAGATTAGGAATACGTACCTGTGAAGTTTATTCCATCTATTTATTTCTGGGCGTAAATAAATGGCTGCACGCAATATTTTTTATCAAGTTAGCCTGTTCCTATACTTATAGTATAGGTTCTTGAGCTTTCTCACTGACTGTATGCACACTGCCTTTGGCTGCGAGTGGGTAGCTGAAATGTTTATGGAAGCTATACGTGAGAAATAATTATTATAAGTGGAACTGAAATTGATGCTAATGCCGAAGCTGAAACAATTAAAAGAATCGCAGTTAAAGCGAAAATCCAGTTAAATTTAATAAGTAACATTAAGTACGATATTGATAAAAATTATTCATCCGATTGTCTCTTTAGTTGAGAGGAGCCACATACTTGCTGGCTATCTAAGCTTGTGAGCTGTACTCCGTTCATTCATGCACGGTCTGGTACTAACTCAGCCAAGAACTGTACTTTTCAGACCAGGCGGTCTACACGTATTCTCCATATAGCTGAAGAGTTATTCACCGATATTCCCTAAGGATAGTTTGTACGGATAATTTCATCAAGCTTCAAGTGATTCCTCCAAGCTTCCCGATAGAATGACACTTCCTGTGGTAATGACCCTCACGGCTGTCCCGTCTCGCCAGTCGCACTAGTAACTTTTCCCCCTTAATTTCATTGACCACCTCATAATCATCCCGCTGATCATAATTACTTTTTCTCGGGACTCCGCCATCGCCCTGCAGCATCTATTAAGACAGGAGTATCGCTGAAGTCTGTACATTCGAAGTCAGCCTCCAGCCGATTCAGCTATTGGGGTGAATGCGAATTGTTTTCGACGATGTTGCTGCAAGTAATCCCAACTTAGAGCTCTCTGTAGTTTGGAATAGTTTCACTCGGGTCCCCTTTGGCGCAGTCCCTTCTGACTTCTAATGGAGACCCATAGCACAACTGCGTGATTGATAACGGCTCAATGAAAGCTCCTCATACACATGCTCGCCAAGTTCTCCTGTTAGGATGTTGGCCGACGTGCGCGGCGCTGCCGTATGGCGGCTGTGTGCTCAAGAAATCCTCGTTACCCCAGCGTCTGCGTACGACTTCATTTAAGATTAACCCTGTAGCGGGCAAGAGTCAATTCAATGCTATTAAATAACTCCTACATAAAGTATCTCCTCTCTACTGTATATGGTAGAAACTTGTACTTAATTTTATCTTATGTACAATGTTTTAGTTTTCTGATGAATTTTTGTTTTGTTTACCCTGTACGGAATACATAATTTAAGGCTATACGTAGGAACTTTCAAAGAGCACTGAAGTGACTTCTGCCCGCTAAAATTCAGAGAAGTATACGAACTCACATTAACCCTTCAAGCCAGAATTAATGCATCGTATCAAGCTAATCACGTTCTATTTGGAACTTTTGCGTTTGAATTTACGTTTGAAGAAAAAAATACCTCAATTGAGTAACTGTTATACTTACTTTACGCCTCAAATTCGTTATCAGAAGTTGTAAAGCGAATTTAAACCTATTGAAATAATGTTAAAGTAATGGAAAAAATAAATCTAGTGTAATTTAAGAATGACTTGAGGACGTTGAGGATGAGCATGTCATGCACCGATCTAGCACTGTGTGTGGTGAGAGCCTTTAGCAACCTTTTACTGCCTGCACTACTTCAAAGTTGACTATCGTTTTCCATGTTATACATACCTTCCTTTATTATACTTGTTTCTGTTATTGTGCCCATTTAATGTGTCTAAGCAAACAAAAGCGGCAGGACAATATTCCTTGTTGATAGGTCGCATTTTGTTTGAATAACACGCAGCGTACTGTTCGTGAAGGAAAATTTCGCGTACCGGATTCTGTTCGTGGGGCGCTGACGAGTTAAGCAAGCATTAAATCTGAGTACAGGAGAGAGGTTTACCCCCTTGAGTTGAAAAGTAATTTCTCTATGCACTTCTCGCATAAAAATTTTCGATAAGAAGGGTAATTAAAGAATTTGTCAATGATTATTATTCTCAATACTACTGTGCAATCTTTTTCACATGAATATTTCGGTCCTTTTAATTTAAAGCCCTATTTATTTAATACCTATGTATGTTCTAAGGTCCTGTAGAAGCTAGATTTAAAAATGAAATTGCTGCCCATTCCATCTCAAAATGAATGCATTATGGTTCTACACCGACGAGCCAATGTTGAAACAAGTTAAATTAAAAACTTTAGACAGTGGATAAATAGATATTGTCCGCCTATTTGAAAAAAAAATTCCATTTGTTATATTTCTCGTCGTACGAATATTTATTTAACTAAATTTTCATATTAATTAATCCAAAGTATATAGTGAACGATGCAATCGGCGAAATGTAATCTACCGCCCATCTTTTGTATCAATCTCGTAACAGAATTAATTTTAGATATTTAGGTTCAGGTACTTCGTTTGATATACTTGGTTTTACATACTTGGTTTAGACACATCAGAGCGTGTCGTAACGAAATTTACCGCGGAGTCAAATTTAATCCTTTAGAATAGTTATTATTAATTTAGTTTGTTCGAGTTAGTTAAGTTAGGCTTTTATTTTATTTAATTGCCCCTCGTGCTGTACGATGGATTCGAAAGGTTTTCAAGTGAGTTATTGACGTTACTTTTCACGAGTAACCCATCAATGCATTCCGTCAATGTTTATGCCTACTTGATGGTAATAACACCGAATAAGAACAATGGTAACAGAAGGTTTTGACAGTAAATAATTTAGTGATTACAAAGTACCTCCACATTTTTGTATTGAAGTAACTTATGAATGAATTATAAATGAAGTATAAGTGACATAAAGCTAATTTATTTCTTAGTTTAAATTTTTTGGTACCTCATGACTTGTACTTGTACCAGCATCATTTCCGTAATCTCATTCATTTCAGCAATTGGACAACACATTTCCTTCAAATTTTGTACCTGATCCGAATGACTTTCTAACGACTAGTTTCTAAAAATAAGTGCAAGATTTACGGAGGAGTAAATTTTATGCATTAATGGGCTGAACGGAAGAACTCCACTGTTGACTTCTCTCGAGCGCTTTCTCAGAGGATACGTAAAGCTCCTACGCCTCCGTCGTATACTTTGGTGACGGGTTAGTTCTCGTCAATGCAGGAGTGTGTATTGGCAAGGGTGTTGTTCTTGTGTCTATGTATACACTTTTCTGCGTTCATTTAAATATATTTCCTAAATTTATTGCTATGGAAGCCGGAGTACCGTGCAACCGAATTCTCGCTCGAGTGTTTTCGTTTCTGGATTACAAGTCCCTTCCTGATGAATTTAAAATGTTCTAAGTTAGTAGTACTGCGCTAAAGCGCTACTTGGTATAAGTGTACTAACGTTTGCTCACTTTTGGTCAGTTGTAACGATTTGTGTGGACTTATGCATTAAAACTTATTCGCTACTGTGTTAAGCTTGGATTGAAAATTTCACCAATTTTTCTGTGATTACTATCTTGATTAAAGAGAACCGCGGTTAAAATGCTGGTCAATTCTTTTTAGTTATACTCAGCCGTTCATTCTGTAAAAAAAACCGTCTGGTTACATTTATGAGATTCTAAAAACTTTGTTTGTGTGTTTTTTCGATCTCAAATCCAGACATTCCTGTAGCATGGCTGTGTATGCCCCAGTGCAACTAATTTTGATGAAAAACTGTGTTCATGTTGAATAACCTATAAAAATAGCCTACATGAAGCTTTCTTTTTTTTAAGTTACATCATTTTTAGATGTAACTTAAAGTAACTCTTTGCTTGAATGGTAGTTTTGTACCTTCCATTGCCATTTCCCAGCTCAATCCCACGTAGAACCGTGAAAGTCTCATAAGAGTTTCATCCTCCATTGGGCTGGAAAAGAGAGCGAGAGCCACTCGTGGTTCCAAAGTTCCAGTTTTACGTTACCGTCAGGAAGCCTTATCTCACGAAACAATGAGCGAAAGAATTCAGTTCAGCAAAAAGCACATCATTCTCAAGGATTCAAAGACCACCAAAAGCATGGAATTGGCCATTGTGGGGCTCATTGGCAAGTGCGACGATAGCGCCTACGGGTCTGTGGGGTGCACTGCAGGCCTCCGTATCAACTTCCTTCTTGCGCTCCCATCTAATGTAGCTGGCCAGCAAACCGTCCTCAACTTCTGCGCCAGAGAGCCAAGCTTAGTCTTGAAAAGCATGATAAGTTGGTTATGTTACTCCCCCGAGTGAAGTAAGTCCCCCGAATATTGTCTCGCTTTCTTCTTAAGTGTAATCTGTGATTTTTCAGATGTTTTGTTGTGTCTCACACGGATGATGTTCTGCAGATTATTGGAGATGATAAAAGCCGGTGTTTGGTGTCTAACAGCAATAAAATAATGAAACTTTTTTTGCAGCATACCGAGAGTACTAGAGCGGAGAGACTACGAGTATCTTTCTCTGAAGGAACGTTTCACGGATCGGCTCCTTACCAGCTGGAGAAGGGAATATTTTACCGCTTAGCGCGAATCCAGCGTGTGGGAACTCAAAGTTCATCTGAAATAGGTTACATCCTGGAGTTGAACCGAAGATTATGGAGCCCTCTATGACGGCAGAGTAGATAAATAACTGTCCATGTACATAAAGGATTTAACTTTGAAGGTCATGTTAACTAAATAGTTGTACAATCCATTTAATTGTACAATTGCTAATAGAATTTTAATGAAGAGCTATTTTTAACGAAACTTTAAAATCTGGATGCTCCTCAGGGGTGTGCTGGGTTCCTTACAGCAGTTTTCCAAAAGAAATTATCCGCATTTCATGTGTAACTCTAACTTTCGGATAAATAATTATGCCTCATTTAATTTCCACATCCACATGCGGTGAGAGTTGCCCAGGTGTCATGCTGACGACCTCCTGCTGGACGACACTCTCGTCCGTCTGTACCTCTCTTCATTTCGCTCCTCGACAAAATGTGCGTAGGCTTACTGGTCGCCATCTCTTGGGTGCGTGCCGGCACGTGTAGGGTGCAGCAAAACGATCTCGCACATGGGTTGAGTGAAAGAGAAATGAAAATGAAGAACGAATGTAACTATTTTCAAAATGAAACAAAACATGGCGAAATTGCACTTAATATACATTCAGCAAATAAAGAATCCTTATATTCGTCCTTTAATTTATTCCGCTTTTATAAAACCGACACCTGTGTTTGATCATTTTGTCGTGCCCTGACGATCATGTTGATAAACGTTCACATTAATAATCCCCATAATTCCAGCAATGATTATTGTAACTATGCGAGCAACGGTAACACAATTACTATACCTAAGCAGCCTCACGTTGCGCAAAATTTTATTCTCCAACCCATATATACCAGACCAGGAACCCGGTGTATCCTAAAATCGAATCGCAAAATCGGAAAATCAGGTACCTAAAATCAAATAAACCCCCATTTTTACACTGAGCAAAATTTAAGATTCAACCAAAAAAGTGTCCCTATTGGTTTTGGATTCTTATAAGAAAACTACCGGAAAGTGCAGTATGGCATAAGAACTCTTTTCACAAGTACAGCCTCAATTTTGGACGAGTGACACCCATTTGACTAATTTTTAATGCAGGGGATGATGCAAGTCGGTTAATGTGAATGTTATGTCATAACTGAATAGGTGCCTAAAATATTCAACTTCATTTAAATATTACATGTCGGGCGGTGCCAAAAAACGTGTTACAACAGCTTAGTCGTTCATTGAACGTTTACCAAATATCGTATGATTTTTTAATATGCATAACGAATAACAAAGATGATTATTATATTTATTAGGGTTTTGATTTCACAATATTTAATACGGTATTCGGTTTTATATTATCCAACCAGTATTTTCTGATTAATCATTGTTTGATATTAGTTTTTGGCTACATCCTGTACGTAAGTAATAATTCGAATTGCTGTGTCTTCTCGTAAATTAAATGAAAAGCAGAAACTATGGGCATGTCTGCGTCAGTGCTTCCTGGGCTGCGGCCTAGCGCTTGCTCACGAGATGGTTGTTGAGAACCAGAGCGACGCGCTGCTTTGGGTTTGTTAATGGCTTGCTGGTCGAGAACAAGAAAGTCGCATCAAGTGGTCCTTCAGGAAAAATTGATTTCTTAATACACTTGATTACAAATAGACCACTTACTAGCTGCGCTGTAAAATCGATGTGCTACTCGAGACTCGCCCACTCTGCTCTCACTAATGTGAGTGCTGCCAAACAGTGAATATTTTCTCGTTTTTAGAGCGTAAGGACAATTGTTGTGGAGCTTGCATCTGAAAATAAGATCTTTACTGTTCTCATAAGTATGAGGAAGCCGCTGCAAACCAATTGCTTGTTAATTAAAATGTGAAATGGGTGTTGATCTATTTAACTGATTTCAGCTTGGGCAAACAGAAACCCCCAGTAAAGCTTGTTCACTCGTTTTTGCTCCATGCAATTTTTTTGTTAAAAATGCTTGTCCTCTCAAAGAATTTTAATTAAATGAATTGTGATCTAGTTATCCCTGAAGTCTTGAATGTGGCATTGAGATGTGGCACCTTGTGATTTCTACACATTCTGAAGGTATTCCTTCCTCACTCATGTGATTTATTTGAGCACCAAAAGAAATAAGAAAACATAACAACACATGTTCTATGTGATAACTTATGACTGCTTTTGGAAACAATAATGACTGCATTTTTGTATTTACTGATCGTAATTCATCACACATTCTTTGAAGCAAACCAAACTTCTGTGACGCATCCGAAGGCAAAGCCCGCATTCATCAAGCTCAAGGCGATTGTGTCTCGTAGGAGAGACTGTGTTGGGCGCAACGCGAGGCCCAATAGGTAGACGCAATTTACGGAAGCTCTGCATCTTCGCAGAAATATAAAACGATGCTACACAGAAGCACACTACTGATGTTGACAGGCAATCGAGACCTGTCTCAGCCCTTGATGTACGATGTGCCCTCACTGAAAAATAGCTGCACCAACCAATGCAAACACATGCTCAGCGGCGGCGCTTGCTGTTCGCCTGGTATCAGGAAATTTGTGGGACTTTGCGCGATTTTTTTTTTTTTCGTTCGTCAAGTTTTGATTAAAGACGCGTTAATTAATGAAGGGTGAGTAACTAGTCGAATTTCATTGGTTGATGAGAGTTTATTAATGCTATCTAAAACAACCCACTGTCTGCTCGTAACTCGGTTGTTTAGGGAGATGCAACTGGAATTGAAATCAAGTGCTCATTTCAGGATATAACTCGTTTGCTCCTTCCATGCTCTCGCGATATATTAATAATGTCAAGTGTCGACGTCGCAGTGCTTCGGAGACTCAAAATTATAAGAGAAATCGTTACGTTGATTTTTAGGCTAACCTAATAAAATCAGAAAATTTGTGCAAGTACTACAGATTCTGAAGGTGAGAATATTTCTGGCAGGGAAATTTCTCCCAAAGATATTTCTCGGGAGGAAATTTTTGAAATCAAGTTGAAGGTGAAATTCTATCTAATGAAAAAGGAACAGTAGGCAAGACATTTTCGTGAATGATCACATTTTTCTTTAAAAACTTATGAATTAAATTCACATTCCAATTTTGCATTAAAGAAGTCAAGGTTAAAAATCGTTACAGCAGCATTTTATATTCGCAAACGGGTGACTCATTTAGCCATTTACAGTTGTGTAAAAATTTATCGAGCTCTAGTACGTATGAACGTATAAGTTGCCGTATCTTTTGTTGAAGTGTACAATTCACTTCTTGTGACTTCATCAAAGAATAAGTTGGCCTGTTCCGGCGGGCATGGAAAATAGAAGTTAGCCATTGGGATTTTCGTCGTACTCCACCAATACAAAAACTTCAGGTTTGTGGTTTTTTCTCCAAATTACTCCAGAAATAATTATTGTTTACGAATGTATACTGTCATACGAGAGGATTACCATGGAATCAGCCTGTCCACGAAGACACGAAGATGAACAGACTCTTGAGCACAATGCCAGGAGATCATTAAGGCTTTCCTCCCTCGAAATTTACGACGAAGTTAGCAGCCATTATTTAGTGTCACGAAATTAATTGATGTTTCTATATTTTGAGCAAGGGTCTGCCTCGAGGCACCAGCGGAATTTTAATTTTTTGAACCGAAAAACATACAGGAAATACTCTACGTCTCAAGAAAAAAGGTTGTCCAGTATATTTTTAGAACTCGGTTCTTAACGGTTGATTGCTAGAACTTCTGAGCCGCAGTCTGGGGCTTGCTGGTCTTCGAAAAGTAAGAAACTTGCGGGTAACTTAGTGGTTGGAATCACTGAAACCTGGAACCATTTGCCACTCAAAAACTCAGTTTTGCATGCAACAATTTTAACATTCTAGATTGACACTTTTGTCATTTTGTTCTGTCAATGTCAGGCACTCTCAACCATCAAGTGAAGTTGCAGACTCTGGTCACGAAACTCGCTTTGAGTTGGGCTTAACTTAAGTCGAGTTAAGTTTTTTGCTTAGGGTTGGACTACATAACCACTCGCAGGCTTGTAAACTGTTTCTCGAAAACGGATGCTAGAGATTTTGTCGCGTTCGAGTTACTCGTGAATATCTGTAGTCACTCACCATCGAACTATATCCTCGTTACAGGAGTCAAGTTTGGGGCTAGCTTGGCACTAAAAGAGAGGGGGCAATGCGTTTTTAAAATTTTTTTTTACAGCTGATAAATCGATTTCTAACTCAAGCATATCGGGATTTTTTTCTTATACTCGATAATTGATAGTTCTTTTTCTCTTTGAAATATCTTTTTGTGATCGGTCTTGAGGCCGAAATCTTTGAATGCTATCGAGGTTGCACTCGCCTCATTTGCCAGCTCTATTACCCACACGCCGCTTGGATGCTCCACTTGCTGTGAAATTTAACCAATAGTGTTCAGGAGATCTCATTCATTGCATCATCTTATCGAAATATTAATATTTCCTGCGAATTCCACTTCGGAAAGCTCCCCATTGCACGACTTCTCTCTAAAATTATAATTTAGCACCTTATTGACGCTTACTCTTCCAACCTGAGTAACTTATTTCTCTTCTGGATCTGTGATCGGGGTTATATATAGTGAAATGTAATGATTCCTCTCTCCATACGCCTCGAGTAAGTATTGTATTCCGCCAAGTCAAAGTCTTGCAACAAAAGTCCTTCATTTACTTTAAAACTATGAGATTTGCTGCAAATGTAAGACTAAAACTTTGAACAGCCAATGTGGAGTCGCACGATCCTTCTTCAATTCAACCTACGCGGGATGCTAATCGCACACACCATCGCCGATTCTGATGAAATAACTCCCGTATCTTTCTCTAGGGAAATATTATTATTTAGTCATTCAAACCCCAAGGGTTTCACTGAGAAGATTGGCCGTACGGTCAGCTAAGATGGATGCATTAATATTTGCTTAATACCTCAACTATTCCTGTAAAAAAGCCAAAATAGTTATTTGATAAAATAATACGGATGGTATATAAATATGACTATGCTAAATGTAAGAGTTAAAAAAGGTTATTTTATTTCAATATGCAAGCGATCACATTCTTGAAATACTAAGCTCATAGTTTCTTATTTCCTTTTTAGGTTAGAAACTTAAGGGAATAATTCTCAATATCGAAATATTAACTCAAGAGATACCAGCCAATTGCTGCTTACACGCTTTCCCGGACCTCGGAACAGATTTGTGTCTCCATTTAAAGCTGGAGAATGTATTAATCATACTTGAAGCTAAGTTGTAAAATCTCTGGTTCGAATAATTACTCGTGAATCTAAAGCTAATTCTCGGCATTGTGATCTACGCACACATTCCTATTGCGGCCCTCGGTGTGTTCAATCAATTGCGCTGCTTACACCAAGACTCATCCAACATCTTCGGACAATGGTTCATCTGTTGAGCTTAAAATTCTTCTCTTCCTTTGTCTCACGGTACTCGCTAGGCACGCAAAACTCGGATATCGATTGACGTATATCTCTCGTTTGCCAAAGTATGCATAGGCCTTTTAGGCCTTTTCACTTTTGCAATGTTCGTAGTCCTGCATGTTAGGATACGCACTACCGATGCAGACAAAATTAGCCCTTTAAAGTTTTCACTTTTGCAATGTTCGTAGTCCTGCATGATAGGATACGAACTACCGATGCAGACAAAGAGCTGTGGCACATGTCGTACTGGCCTCTTTTCGTCACAGCTGAAAATACTCTTTCTCTCCATTGAGATAACGCTTTGCATGTGACACAAAACAAATCTGTTGAAGAAAAGATAATCTAGAGCGACCATTTGCGTCACTCGTGTGTTGTGGAAGAATGTTCGCGGAGTTCTCCCCGCATTTCGCATGCCTGACGACACAAATCATACTAAGGAATAACCATTTAGCCGAGGTACGCAGCTCTACTTTGATAAAACATTCAGAAATAAGGCCTCCTTAGTTTACAGACGGCCCATGCGACGAGAAACTTGCGTGTGTTGCCTTCATATCTCGGGGTCTCTGCTGAATCTCCCTAAGAGACAAATGCTTTAATTCGCACCTTTGGAGTAGGGGACGAATTGAAAGATGGATGATCGAGGGAAATGCTCCCTTTAGTAACTGCGTGATTCTGTCAACAATTTTTTCTCTGCGTGCGAGAAAAGTGTACATGAAATTTACGTCTTCTTGAAATCCCAGAACCATTTTTTTAAGCAGCTATAACTTCTCCTGCATATTTGCCGAACAAATTTCAATAATATACTGCTAGAATATTTTCCTATAATTATTTTGAACTGAACTTCTGCAGTCTAGAAAACTGATATTTTCAATGCCCCGCAATGGCACTTACGTTTTCAAACTAAGGAAAGTGGATCAAGATCTAGTTTCACAGAGATTTATCGAAACATTCTTGACTGCGTTATTTTTATTATTTCATAAGAGAACGAGGAATGTCTGCGCTATTTATCCTAGGCTCTAAGACCTGACATTACCTCCATATAAGTGCGATAAATCATCGTGCAGTATATCATTATTGCTCCTCTCTTGCCTGCATCAGTATCCAAATAATCCTTGGGAAAGGTGCGCAATATTCCGTCCCATTTGGTGTATCTCGTTGCTAAGATGTATTCCTGGGCAAAACTTAGATTTCTCAATACTTCTGTTTACGATGTACTCGGTGTCTAATGATCAAATGAGCTTTTTTTGCTGAATGAAGTTATAATTTAACTGCCCGTGCTGTGCGTGTGTGTTACTCATCCGTTCACCAAGGCTCATACGTGACCGCTGATTTCGTCTCTAGACGCAAGAACCACCTGTGAGTTAACGGGACGTCACGAACAGAACCGATGAATATGCACCGTCGTTTCTTGTGCCTTTGCTGTGGAATTGTGCTTCTCTGTGAAAGACGGTGACGCTTTCGCAATGACATTTAATGGCACGGAATTTTGCTGCAAAAGAAACTGAATTCGTCTCATAAAAATTCAGAACATAGCGCATAGCTTCTACAACGATGAATTACTAAGGTAATGTGACCTACACTAGTCTCCTTTAGGCTGTTTTTATATGATGAGAAAAAATTTGATACATATTTTTTAGATAAAGCTATACCATTCACGATTTGTTATTGACTAAGTTACATAAGCCCCTTATTACGTATTAACAAGGTAAAATAGTCAAGGACGTTCGTACACCTGATCTCGATAAAAAGACGCCCGTGAGGTTATGCTTGCGGTGATCATTAATTAGTGTGCCCATTGCAGTTGTATCCACACTCTTCCTTTGCGGCTGATAGAAACACTTGCTCGGAGCTCAGAGCTGTCAGAGATGCAGAATGTTTTTTGCCTTCCATCGATCCACGAAGATAATCAATTTGCAACGAGCACTGCAAGAGATTTCCAACACGATTTTGGCGAATGCTGAATAATGAAATACGAAGCCTTTTAATAATTACCTGCTCTGTAATGAGCACGCCTGAGAATGTCAGTGCTTCATTTTCCGCAGGAACGAGTCTGCTTCAAAGCTCGTTTCGGATTTCTGGAGGCTTTTTGCGATGGCCGAGGCGAAGCTCCAGTAGTGCATAAGAAGCCTTGTCAATTTTGATCCCATTAATGAATCAATTCTCAAGGAAATGCCGGGCTCGGCTGCGCTAGCTTCACTGAAAGTTTAGTGACGTAAATGCTTGAATTTACTGGAGCGTTTGGTTGCTTTTCCCTGTAAAGCTGAAGGTTCGTCCTTGCCCGATTTGGGGACTTAATATTGGGGAATTCTCCTAGTTCGGGATTTTTAATAAAAGTCAACTGTAAATTGTCGAGCGCTCATATTAATCTGACTTCAGGCCTGCGAAGACTTTGACATTTCTGTGCTTTTAATTATATATTATTGGCTGTATGATAGGTCCAGTCTCCCGCTGAGTGGAATCTTTTTTTAATTACTTTGATGCTTCAGCTTGCTGAATAATTAGGCCAGGATATTCTGTTGATGAATGTTAAATATTTCTTATCATTTTTCATACTGTATTCTTAAAACAATATAAAGCTCTTTGAAATCATACAGAGTTCATATTCTAAACTGATGTATCTCGACGATTATCCATTCTTCAGGACGCTGTTCTCATGAAGAGACGAATGCATTTGCTTAAAAAAATAAGTAGCCTCTAGCTTCTCTCTCGCGTCTGAGGTCTAGTTAAAAAGTACAGAGGAACAAATGTGAAACCTGGAAGCGTCCAGAAGCTGGGGCTTTATTTCACACGAGCAACAAAAGTGGTCTCGAACCGTCGTACGAGTCATAACATTATCAGCATGGGCGCTTGCGTAATCAAATCGATATTATATTTTCTTTGTCATAAAATTTCAAGCGAATTATAAATTTATAGTAGCTCGTTTAGTTTTCTAACCTTTGATATTGTATTTAGCATAAGGCTCACATCCGGGAAAATTCTGAGTAAGAGTAGGGCTGCTTTGGAAGCAACACACAAGCGTACTTATTGCGTTCTATTACCTTTCAGCGTTAGTTTTTCCTTCGCAGTTACAGGAATCCATTTGTAGAATATCAGCGTAACGCTAGTCAAAAAGCATTGCAGATTAATTTCGTCAGCCATCATTTGATCATACAGCAAAGTTTTTCATTATCTCGAGAACGCTCACTAAATTTTCTCTGTCTATTTATGTTAGAAACTTTCTTTCCGTTAATATTTCACGTTTGTAGAACAGAGAAGCCCTACCCTTTTAATTGCTCCTCACCACAATTCATGCAGTTATTTAGCTTATAAATCCCCATTGTGTAATACCGTAGGACGTTTGGCACACCTGACATTTGTAGGGTTCATGTTCTCATTACCGTTTTTTTTATACGAGGGCTGTGTTACGTTATTTTTAGACATTAGAGACTGTTGTAGGGCGCCCAATATTTCACCATAACTCGCCATTATTTGCCAGAACAACCTAATAAAACATGATAAATGCCTGGCAAAACGCTCCACGTTGAGCAAAATTATTCCTAACACTAGTATAGGGTTTGCTACATCAGAAGCTTTCGAGACAACAACGTCCGCTTGTGATCTTCTCTGTAAATATTGAACGAATTACGTGACGACATTAGGGAGCGATCCTGGGTGTGAGCTGCTGCATTTGATGGGAAAAATTCGGAGAGTGTAGCAGGAAATAAATTAGATTTAAATTAGAGAAACAGACCAACGTTTATAGTTCAGCAGGAGGCGCTTCAAGCGAGTGTGAGTGTTAGGTAGTGTAGATGTGGGGCTCTCAGGTCACTTGACATGCTAGCAAAGTGCGCACGAAAATCCTAAGACGAAGTGTAATGATTGATACTGTCGAGGTAAAAATAATCCAAAATATTAACGAAATTTTAAGATTGCCGTTTTCAGGAGTTGGAGCTCTCTTGCCGAAGGGAAGGGTAAAAGGAGAAATTTTCTTTTCTTATGTACAGGGGGGCTTGTGAAGATCTGCTCATTGAGTATTTATATCCTAGCTCAAATTCCTTTTTTCAAAGAATCTTCTAAAAGTGATGGCTTGCGTTGCTTTTTGTTTGCGCTTAAACTCAAAGTCTTGCTTAAATGTCCGGTGCATAGAACTATTTCAGTACGAACAGAAGGTTTTCGTCTAGGACTTGGCTTGCTGGAGGCTGTGCCCGTATTTGTATATCGTTTCCACATTGTACATAATTTTACGAGATGAGTTCAACTATTTTTTCATATCCCTGTTGATTATTTCAGCGGTATTCAAGGCAACAATTTGATCATGTTGCTTTAGACGTCATTTAGCTTGAAGTTTTGTTTACAGACAAACCAAACCAAACGCGTGAGTGCATAAGACTGTTGACGAGCTAGCTGCAAAAATTCAAGTAATTTTATCGACAACCTAATCTTGTACACAATTTGTAAAAAGTGGATTTTTCTTTACACAACACCTTTCAGCTACCGAAGAAAAAGAATAAACTGGTTAAATTTTTGTTCACGCTTAAAAACAGAATAAGTGTCATTAAGATGTATGCTTAATGTATAAAAATCGTGCTGAAATTTGTGAAAAACACAGGATGTATCGATTAATCTAAATTTTATTAATGATACAGGAAAATCGGAAAATGGGTATCCAGAATGATGCCAATTCAGTGCAAGTCTCATGTTATTTGTATCCTTTTCGAGAGAATATGGGTACCTGACTTACGATATGACAAAGAGGACGTAGCCCTACTCCGGGAAAAAAAATAGAACTCGACAACAAATCACAAAAACAAAAGACAATTTTGATTAATCAGTGAATTATTGCATCGATCATGGATTTTTCTGAGAATATTTTTTTATACAAGCGCGAAAGCGAGATTTTTCAAAGGAATCAAGCTGAACCGACAACCAGCGCACGCTCTCAACAGTTCTTAGCACTGTCGAGTGAGGAGGAGGCGAGCACGTGACGGTGCAATCGTGAAGGCAATTACTGAGGAAGACGATGCTCCGCTCCGCGTGCGTTGTGTGGCCGGAGTAATTTTACGCCGGGAATATGAATGTAGGAGAGGCGGGAGACGGGAAGGAACGTACGAGAAGATTAGTGGTAAGTACCAGCGGGCCACTGTCTTAACTTTCAAGCCGCCTTGCAGCGCAGTTTCTGAGATTTCCATGTGCTTAGCCTTACCAAATAAAATCGTAATTCGATAAGAAACTTGAGAAGAATTGCTACACCCTGCAGTCAAAACTGTCGGTGATTTTGGTTACAATGAACTGTTATGAAGTCGATGTTTTGACAATGTTTCTTGGGTGGTAGAACATTTTTACAATGCTTGAAGTTGACAGTTTAATTTAAGTATGCTCTTTCAGACTGAGGAAAAATCGAGTTGAAGGGCATCACTACTAGCAAAGAATTTCTGATTCGGCAAGTTTCTGATTTGGTAAGTTTTTTATTTGAAAACTTCTCGATCACGATCCTTAATTTTGCTACATCGTAAATTGCTTAACAATGCCATGATTTTCGACTAAGGCATAGATGCGTTGTACTGCAAGGAAAGACTTCTGAAAATGATGCAGTACGAAAAGATGCTTGGGGAAAATATTTTTAGCCTTGCCACGAGTTATCCTTCTTCATTTTGAAGCAAGCTGTGCTTCTTTCTTATTTGCCGCCAATAACCGGGGCCTAGAAGAATCCGATGGTGTGCTCTAGTTCAATGAAACAGATTCTAAATAAGTGTTTAGGAAAACGCAGTGTGAGGAGACGCTGCAGTGCGATAGGATTATGTGAACTCATTCTCACCCTCAGTGCCTGGCGGCATTGACTCAGTTCTTGACTGTGTTTTATAGACTGTAATACATACTCGTGGTATGACTGTGCACGATTGGATGTGAATAAAACTCGTGATTTTATGCTTCTTTGCTAAGAGACAAGCAAGGAAACAAGTCATCGGAGTAAAGTTAGATAAATTAAAGTGTCCAAGTGAGTACTATGTGTGAGTGTTGAACTTGTATGCGCGTAAATTCTTTACTGAAAACGCTGCTGTTAGACACCTCACTCGCCTCGCTCGCCATGCGTCGGACGGCAAATAAATCCATGAACAGAAGTTGTCCAGAAAATAATAGGAATTCAGAACTCAAACGCCAAAAACTTCTTCTTGCGTTCTCCTCGCATGCTTTCGTTCCAATTGTCGGCAGGCCAATAGGAGAAAAATAAACATTTCAATTATCTTCACTTGACTCGCGTATTGCCAATAAATATAAGGAAGCTTTATTTCTTTTCCGTTCGGGAAGTTCCAGCATAGTTGTAGATCTTAGGGCATCAGTATACAGCTTGTCTGTCGGAGTTCTAATGGCCTGTCAATCACGTCATGAAAAATGATACAAAGGTTTGAATTTTTGTTGAGACGAAGGCATCCTTTATGTGTGAATGCACGAAGAAATTTCATGCATTCACAAGGAAAGTGATATCTTAAAGTACTGTATGTTGCGCTACAAAATTTCATTCTAAGCTACGCCGTATTTCACGATGTCATACTGGTCATCATTTCATATGCACAAAGTATTTTTTGCAATACTAAAATTTCGTTAAATTATCTTTAAAATCCGCGAAAAATGAAAAACGAATTCTACATTTGGTCTGCGTATTGTTTTCCATAAATTTTAGAGCCAATTTATAGGATTTCTTCCTCCACGCCGTTGAATGCGTTGTAGAGTGCGATGGAATCGTACGCTGGCCCGTTCCGTCTGCACAGTCGTACCCTGCTCCTAGCGTTAGAACGGTTCCAAGAAACGCCCGTTATACAATCATCCCTCCGTTGAACGCAAGCGCGGTTCCAAGAAACGAGCGCTTTACAGTCGTCCTCCTCGCGATCGAGAGATGAAACAGTTCCAAGAAACAGGTCGACAGTCGTCCCTGGCTTCGAGCATTATGTTGGTTTCAGCTAACAAACTCTCTGCCATCATTTTTGTTTCTTATAACATGCTCTATTTGCTCATTATGACACAAAAATACGTTGTACCCTCTAATTGATACTGTTCTGTGCCGGATAAGACTGCAGAGCAGTTATTTGCTGGAACCGCTCTAACGCTCTAAGCAGAAGACGACTGTCGTGGAGGGTTTAAAAATTGTGTAAGATTGAAAATAAGTCACACACAGGAAAAATACACTAAATACCTCATTAGGCTATGGCTGTCAACCAAGAAATGAGCAGGCTATACCAAGCTCGATATAATTGAACGCTCACTCGATGAATGTCAGTTTGTTTGAGATAGTAGTGAATCATATCTTTTCTATACTTTCTTTAGTTTACCATTGTCTAGCTGAAATGCACGCTTAGAAAGATATATGCGGTCTCATGATTGAAATGGGGTATCCTCACTGAATCTGCCAAATCTTTTTAATGCTTGTGGCTTATATATCCCCGAACATTTCGTCACCGGCGCAAATGGGCTCAAGAACGTATCACTTCTGATATTTTACTTTAAAAACGCACAGAAGAGACTGTGTTTGCCATTCTCTGCGCTGTATGCGAAGTAAAAACTGGTGATTTTATTGTTTACGTGAAATTCTTCCCATAATTGATTACGATTTCATGAAAGTCAAAGACGTGTTCTAGAGGACAAAATGCTGAAAAATTTAACGCAAGAGATTGACTAGTATCTGTTTCTTGATAACTTTTCCAACATCGATGACATTCAAAGATTTTGCGACTATTTAAAAATAACTCTTAGTTAAAAAATACCACTACAATAAACAAACACATTTTATTATCAGGCTGCTAATTTTTCAGTGAGTGAACGCTAAATCAAAACGTAATTTCTTCGTTATCAAAAAAATCGATTGTCGGAAAGCCTTCAACCTATACATGCCGGCCTGCCCCTTGCCCCTGCCGAGCCCTGGCGGACCAGAGCCACCGCAAGGGCTTATCAAATAAAAGTAATAGAATGATGGTCTTGGGAGACCAAGTTTTAATGAACCAAAAAGAAAAATCTGAAAGGGATCACCTTGAAAATGCGAGCATTTTTGCTCTGAAGTTAAGGAGAAATATACGGCTCGATCAAAATTGGTGCTTCTTTTTCAGAGTGTTCTCTAATGAAGAAACCTTTTGACCTTTTTCGGGGGCAGTGTAGGTTATTAATACTACTTTTTGGAGCGTTGATTTTCCGAACAATACGCAAATTGTTAATGTGTATACAAATAACAATCAAGAAAAAGCAAACGTAACGACAGTTGTTCGATGTGATTCAATTTCTTATCGGTCCGAGAAGCTTCTTACGCAAAGCTTTAACGCGACAGTCGCGACATCTGCGGAACGGTGGTCGCTAAAGTTATATTTTTGAGTAATTATTCAACATTCGGCGATTATACACCTTGTGTATCGGGTTATCTTCCAGCTAGTGTTGCTCAGTGATTCATTACATCGATCCCTGAAGCATTTATGAGCTGTTCAGTAGTGCAAAATTTTGCGGAATGCATCATGCATTGATTTCTAGTGCTTTTCTACTTCAATGAAGGTTAGCAGCACTAAAATTTACGTGATTTCATCTGCATTTGAAATATTTGTTAATGAAGTTTGAACAGTTGTTACATACCACACAAACTGTAACCCTTTGAGGACCACGATCGTTTTGAATTGACAACAGAAATTATCCTTGCGTAATCTTCAATGTGTATTATTTAGTCAAAACTTGGGTGAAAATGCTCGCAGTTGCATAATGTATGATCGATTGTTAACGCAATATTTTGCCCATTTACAAGATGAGCCTCTTCTCATAGGGTTGAGTGATTTCTGTAAGAGATCGGCTTCAATCTCCCATACGCATTCGACAGCCTCGGGGTCCCATCGACGTATGTGCAATGTAAAATTTTGTGTGACAACAGAACGCTTTACGTGGGCGCTAGAGCGAAAATTGTCATTTTAAATTTATCAGCAACGAGGTTAACTGTAGACTAGATAGAACTGTAAGCGAATTCTTACTAATCAGTTAATTGTACGTTGTTTTCCCGTCGGAGCATACGTACGTAAATTCAGTAAAAATACAATGGCAACTCTGATTTAGTTGTACGTTATTCATGTTGCTCTTGTTCATACGGCTATCGATAAGAAGATTAAGCTCCAAGTTGATATTTGACTCAGAAGTGTCACTAAATTTCTACAGGGAAGAAATTAGAAAAATTGCGGAGATAGTCTTCACCACAAGAACGCCTTGGAAGCAGCTGCTGATTCTTTCGGGGGCCATATCCATTCCTTGATGCAATTACCATCATCTTTCTGAGCAGCATTCCCGAAGCTAGCGGCCGTTCTACTCTTTGACTCGGAAAGACGCGTTCTCGCACCATTTTCCAGATGCGCCGCCGGGATAGAGTTCTTCTAGTGGATTACGGAAACAATAATGGCACTAGACTTTTTGGCCCTCTCTTATTTTTTTAATGTTGACAATGACTTCCAATCATACTTGAAGACCTTTTCTAACGACCCTGAGAAGCAGGAGGACTTCAGCCCTTGTTTGTTGCCGGATACCCGAGTGCTTTTGTTTAAAAATTCACCATCTGATAATAAAGCGGTGATGCGAGTTGGATTCAGACCGAGGTTGCTATGAGCATAAACAGAGCGAGATATGGACTGCTTTCATTCGAAGATTCACTCTTTCCTCGATATCGAGTTTTCTGTGATCTCTCCGAGTTCTTTCTCCTCTCTTCAGCATGAGTATCGACAGTTTTTTGATGCAGAAAATTCTGACAAGCTAACTTTTGGCTTAGTAAATGCGTGTGACAGTTTGTGAGAAGCTATCCCGCTGCTACATGTACTTGTGAAAACATTTTACACGTTTATGACGCAGTTCCTTCGATATTCACTGGGATAGTTATTTAAAAGTCTTGAATCATTAATGAGTATCACATTAGAAACTATCACGTTTATTGTATTAATTCAAAGTTAAGCTTCCCCGAAAAAATTAACAAGCCCCAGAAGTTGGAGAAGTTTGGGAGTCAAATACCGCGACGCTATTCATTTACCATATTCAGTGGGAAATGCACGATGTACGGGTGACTTATATCGGAAATCGATGTGGAGAGACTCTCAGCAGCGCAGCCCGCTTGTCCTATCGGCAACTCAAGGCGGCGAAGGCTTTCTTATACGCGTAAGCAGTTCATAAATCAAGGAATGTTTCTATGCCATTTGCAGATGACGCGTGACACAATCCGACCGCGGGAAATTTATTTCCATGTGACGGATGTTTGCATTTCGGTAGATTGGACTTTGATGTAGGCTTCGATAACATAAGGTCGTTTGCTCTTCGGTGCTCGGAAGCAGCTGATTGATTTACCGCCGAGTGTTGAACGTGTCGATTGATTTTACCCATTTATTTTAGTCAAGAATGATTCGGCTTGATTGTAGAATTGTTAACGTACTGTCTTGCGAAACGAATTTACTGATTTTTTATCCTCGAATGATTCAAACCGATGTGAAGTGTGGCGGTACATGTATGTTTCTCATGTAGTTGATTGAACATCGTCATATTCAAACCTCAATTTATCGCCAAGTACATTGTCGTCGTGCTTTATACATGTATTACATCTCTCAACAGAGCGTAAAAACGATCAGGATGAGTCGCACCAGACTGTCTTCATGTCCAATCCCATAATGAAGCTTGGCGCTCGAACGGAATAAAAGTATCTCGTCAGATTAGGTGATCGACGTATTACAAAATCAGCTTTTCTCGGAGATGTATTATGGATACGGATGAGACATGATATACATGTGCACGCACGGCACGGTCTCAGACAGCGCAATGGAAGACACCGAAGCTATGGATGGCCCTTGCGGAGATGGCTTTTGCTGTTTCCGAGTGCCGTCCGCTGATTGCAGTCCGCTTTTTGAGTTTTGTTATCTGTTATCGAGCTGATTTTTATTCAACTGAAACAAGTGGATCTGCGAGATCACGTTCTTTTGCTTGGTTCCGCATTCAGTTTGTTCTTTTCTGTAGAGCAATATGTTTTGTGCTGAATCAGATGCAATTTTTTCAAAGTACTAATTGAAGTTAGGTCAAAATGAAGAAAACCTAATAATTTTTATAGCGTTTTGATGTACAAAGAATTTGCGTTATCGCACAATTCACTGACGTACATGAAATTCAAAAAAATTGTGATCTTCATTCATGAATAATCTTGAAAAATTCTAAATTTCCCAGAATAGTTGCGATATTCCCCGGGATGCATGTTCTTTCTCCTAAAATATTCGTTTTTCTTCAATACTAGTTATCTCTCCTGGGATACTTCTTATCTCTCCTAGAATACTTGTTATCTCTCCCAAGGCACTTGTTATTTCTCCCAAGATATGTTATCTCTCCCAAGAACACTTATTTCTCCGGGGATACTTGTTATCTCTTCCGAGATACTAATCTCTCCAGGGATGCTTGCCATCTCTTTAGAAAAACTTATTTCTTCTGCGGTAGTTGTTATCTCTCCCGGGATATTCGTTATTTCCCCTGGGATTATCCTAATTTCGCTTGGGATTCTTCTAATTTCTCCCAGGATTCTTCGAATGTCTCCCAGGATTCTTCTAATTTTTTCAAGGTCACTTCTAATTTTTTCTGGGATACTCATTGTCTCTGGGATACTCATTGCCTCTGAAGTTCTTATTACCTCCGGAGTACTTAGTGCCACTGAGATAATTATTGCCTCTGAGATATTTATTGCCTCTTGGAGACTTACTAACGTTAT
Source organism: Orchestia grillus (assembly GCA_014899125.1). Taxonomy (NCBI): domain Eukaryota; kingdom Metazoa; phylum Arthropoda; class Malacostraca; order Amphipoda; family Talitridae; genus Orchestia; species Orchestia grillus. The sequence continues at coordinate 38,926 of VOMN01045408.1, forward strand.
GGCATTTTTTATTCGAAATTTTAATACGAGTACACTGAAAGCCTTTGTCCTTGTTTGTACATTTAGGTCAACAAGTCAGTGCTTCAGAAATCTGTCGTGGATTTAGTTTTCCTCTTAGCAGAGTACCTCGCTACCTGCGACCTGTTCATCTGCGACTGCGAGCTATTCACAAGGCTCACAAAACTGAGGTACAATGGGATCTACAATTCTCCAATGTTTTCCGAAATATGTTTAACAGCAAAAAATGTCAATTACTTGGTACGTTATGAATGCCAATTTTGCACATTGTGCCCCCACTGATACCGGTAGCCTTGATACGCTAAAATTGTTAGGATTTCCTTTTAAATTTTAAATGGACTTGCTCTCTTCACCCATGTAGTTCGACACGATTTTATTGAACGGAACTTTGCCTATGGCTCACTCTGTCCTTCCCAATTATTCGTCTCTGCATGTATCGGAACACTCGTTGAGTGGATATGCCCTCAAAATAACTTTAATTTCGTGAAAACCAACGGATGAGGACTCATAATGGATTTTATTTTACGAAATTTATTGCCAGAGCAAAGTAAGCTGAAGAAAATCCTGCCATGCGCTGAAAATTTAGGCGAAGCCTGATTTGAGCATTGAAAACTTTTCCTGTCACGTTTCGACTTTGAGTCGGAGTGCTCTGTGCTATTAAAGATAGCATTTTAATTTTTTTCTTTATCATAGTCGAATTTCTGAACTCTTTTCACGCGTCACTTCAACTAAATTTTTAGACGTACGATCTTCTGCCTTTACTCCTATTTCTGTCAGCTGATGAAGAAATATTCTTCCTGAAAAAGAAATGTCTTTCATAAAAGGAAGCTTGTTCAAGAAATCCAACAGCGTGAAAAAAGACGCGGATGCAAAATTGCACAATTTGTGAGTGTATGTGATCAAGAGACCGTGAAAAGAACCAACGTTCCGTCGATAACTTGCAAAAAAACTTCTAATAACGTCAGATACATTTTTAAATGCTTGTGACATCTCGGTTGCGTTTTACGCATCAGGAAAATTTTGTTTTCAATAAATTTCCACTAATTTTATCAGGTCATTTTAGAATTTCTATCTCTAGGAAAAATCGCTCTCCTAAAAATAGAGCGCGTCCAAAAATTCAACTGAGCTGAACCAAAGACAGCGGAGGAAGGCGGAAGAGAAAGGGGAATATTTTCATGATAAGATAAGGAAGCGCAGTTTTAGGGGAAATATTCTGAGCTACTTTCCCATATTCTCTGGTCGAAATATTTCTTTGGAAAAGAAAGATGCGAGAGACGCTCGCCCTCCGCCCAGATGTCTGTGTTGCCGAGAACGCTTGCCGTGAAGTGCAGCTCGCCACCACGGCCCTCTGAGCTACGCGCCCTCCAAAAGAGGCAGCCTTTCCTCACATTCGCCAAGCACGATCTGCATTAACTTCAATGTTTTGCTCCTTAGTTTTCACTGAGGAAATGCTCTCAGAGACGTTCGGTTTGTAACCATTGAAGTTCGCGTGCTCTTTTAGCAATATAAGTATCCACTCTAAAAGCAGGTAAATAATGTAAACCAAAAAGTGACGTGTTAAAACTCAGGCTGTGAACAACTGATGAATTTATCAGGTACCTTTTTTGCTAAGAATTTATGATCATTAAGTTACTATATTCAAAATTGCTCATTATTATTAGGAAATATTATTATATTAAAAAATATTAAAGAAATAAAGAAACTGTGAAGTTCCTGGCCTATGGTTGTCAAAACAATCCCACCTACGACCAGTGAATCTGTGTATATTTTTATTTTAAACTTTGAGAAGTTATGTTTGAAACTGTACTTACGCTCGAAAATATACTTAAATTCATATTTGTGTTCAAAATGTGTTGCATTGATTCCCAAATCATTTTTCCAATAAGTTTCTCTTCCACGTATTATGTAACCGGTGTACAGCGCTGAGAACAACGTGTTTAGAACTTAGATTTTCGTACTTTCCAAGAACGTTTTTAATGCGCCATTGCTTCAAATTTCCGACACAATTTTCCTGGAAAAATTAAATATCTCTGAGATACAAGAAAAAATCTCAATTGTGTTCTAATAATGAGAGCAAACTTTGTGATTTTTACTTATCCGAGAACCTTTCAGCTTTGAAATAAAAGACTCAACTTATTTGCGTAAAGCTAAGCATTTCCTCCCAGTAATTGCGCAGTCGATCTCACTTATATCCTCTGCTCATGATGTTGATAACAAATTATCGTCCGGGCAATAAACCTTGTCACCTCATCAGCGCCCTCTCAGACAAGTGCCAAATTGGATAAAAGCAGAACGAAGAGGCAGAAATAAATTTGATGCGTTGAGGGAGTCATTAACTGGATTCTCTGCAGGTTTCGACCTCGTGATGACTCGCGTCGTAACTTTGTTATGGAACGCCTCGTCCGAGATGCAGGTCAGGCGATGACGTTCCAATATAAACACGCGACGTCTTCCTTGTATACAAAATGGGGTGATTACGGCAAATTTCTATTGAACTCATTAGGGATCTGTTTTTTTGCTCGCGTTCTGGGGAATCCTAATACCGTCAAGATGATGCGCTGGGTCTCATGGGTGAAAACGAATCGTTGGTGTTGGGTCGAAACGTTGGAAGAATGTTTATCCTAGGGCTAGAGGTCATAGATTCACTCATCAAGATCATGCATTTGATTCAGCATAATGATCCGAGAGTTTCCAAAAAAATTCCCGAGCGCAATGTTTATCTCAAATGTCAAAGATATATACTTTAGTGAACTTATTGGAGCATATAGTCACACAACGCTAATACACACAACAGCTATAATGTAAAAACAACATTCAATGAAATTCCCTTGTTCAAATATTTATTCGCAGTAAATTGGCGAACACTCGAACTGGATACTGTGCATGTTCCAACCCTAGGAACTTTTGAAACTTATGGGGGGCAAATTTGTCCGTTGATTGTTCTAAATTTATTCAGAATAATTAAAAAAGTAAATTTTCCCTTAGTTCAAACTAAGGAATAAATTTGGTTCAAATCCTTTCGATTTATTTTCACTGGACCATGCTGAAGTAGTTTCTGAACATCGCTTAAGGCTTTGCACCCGAAATGTTGGTTTCATCTTCTACCTTCTGAGAATGGACCACCGAGATGTCACCACAGCGCATTTAGACGTGGACTGGCGCTTCCAAATTCCAAGCTAACGAGCTCTTTTAAACCCTAATTGTCCACGCTCATACAGCTCTTACGAGTCAACTTTCTTACGACACTAATGATACCGAAATGGCTAAAATTTCTTGGTTCATCGTTATGATCTTCTTCAATTTGAAAAGAGAGAAATCGTGATATTTCAGGAACAACATGAAGGTCTAGCAGCGAAATGAGAATAAGAGACACGGTCTCTCTTAAGAATTGTTAGTTTTATTTATAGGAAGCTCTGTCTTTACGCGGGACGAAGCATGAGACGTTCGATTAAAATGTAGTTTTTAGCGAGTTGAAATATAAAACTTTCAAGTTCACTGATCGAAAGCTTCATTTTTCTCAAATAGGTTGGGTCCCCGAAGCATTTTGTATGATGGTAATTTTACCCCGAAAGATATTACGTACTAAGACTGAAAAAGCAACACCTCTCAAATAACATGTGAACCTAGCCACTGAGTCGCGGCACAAAGACTCGCGTAGACTACAGCAAAAGTTTCCATTCTCCTCTCAAGACACATACTCGTACTAAGCAGCTAATACCCTAATGGGGCCGAGCTCGCAGCTCTATCGATTATAATACAAGACTAAAAGTTGCCTGGTGAGGAGAAGAAGAACGAGGTAGGGAACATCCATCAAAGAGACGAGGAAACAAAGCCCGATCACGCAAGAACTAAATCTTAGCTCTTTGGCCTTCCTTTCCCGCGCCTCACGACCACGGCCACGGTGACTAGGTTCATTTGGCTCCCAACGCAGCTCTGGTAGCGTGCATTACTCGCAGCCTGGAGAGATGCACCAGCGGTATTTTGAAGGCTCCGTTCCTGTTTGTATCTACATTGTAAGCTTATACATTATAGAGTTTTTAAGGTAAGTTTTTTTTTGAGGATTAAATATTTATTAAAAATTTATGCTCATGATGGAAAGCTTGATTTTAGTATTCTTGATTTAGTATGATTAGTATTCTTAAATACTAATTATATGGTTCTAAAGACTGAGTAGTTGTTGCAGATGCATATTCATTAGTAAAAATAGTATACCCCTTAATTTTAACTTTTGGCTTCTGAAGAATAGAAGATTATTCGTTATAACTTTGTATTCATCAAAAAAGAATACTAGCAAATTTCGGTTCCAGCTCATTGCATTCACGTTTCTCTAAACTCTGCCGAATATTTATCGATACGAACATGTGCGAGAAAAATACTGTTATGAAATGATCTTGAATGAATTAATTTTAGTTTTCTTCATACCGTATACTTGTTTAGTGTGATTTTGCTCGCTTGACCAATGAAATTCGTTGGAAAGCAGTACCATGATGTCGCACGTTTTTCCATTTTCTGAAGCGAACATATCATAGCTTCAATAAGTTTTCAATGGAATTTTACGGCCTGGTACGACAAGTATGCATGTGCCTTTAAAAAGCATGCGCGAGGTCTTATAATTCGTATTTTACTCTTCCTTTTGTGACGTGTAGTGTCGTACGAGAGAAATCTTACAAAAAAGTATAAAATTCTGAACAAAATAATTTCATTTTCTTGTAATACTTTTGCTCGTGTCTCGAACATGCCTCATCAAGTTCAGAATTTTCTAGCGCTAGTAATAGGAGAGAATTATTAATTTGGAGGTGCTCTTTGAACTCGTCTCGCAGGCTTTCGTAAATGAAAAAATGTGCTGCAGTTTATTAAGCGAGGCTCTGTTTGTTACAGCTGGAAGTCCCAGAAACAAATAAAATTCGAAGGAATATTGGCTCTACGTATGGCAACCAATAGGACTCACGAGAGTGTATGATGTATTTTCTCGATGATATTGGACAAATCTGCGACGGGGCTTTCTAATTAAATCGAAAGTCCAATAACGGACGGAGAATTGATCAATCCAAACACGTGTCATTGGTAATTCCACACCTTAGCTGGCTTGACAAATCAGCCCTCGATTTCGAAAACAAGCTCCCATGGTGACAAACAACACGTGCTGGACTCCTTGTGCGCGAGACATGAACAATACGTCGGTAATATGAGTTTCCATTAGTGTAAGGTCCCAGCGAAATTAAGTCAAGTTTTTCCAATGCGCTGTTCACAAGTATACGATCTTTTATGATATAACGATATGTTTCGCGGTGTTCGGAATCTCTGGTTTTGTTAAGTTATATGTAGCATGAATGGTATTAGGTAAATTTAAATTTTGGTTCTCATCTGTCATTTCCGCTACGTTCACTTCTTAACACGCTTTTTTGCCAATTCGGAAGAACTCATTTAGAAAACACGAGCACTTTTCTTTCGATCGCATATAAATTGGATTTCATTTCCAGTTGAGACAAGTGATATCATGAGCTTATATCACAGCGCTGTTGTCGTTACACTTGCCAGGAACTGAAATGGATTTTTCAAAAGGACTTTGTTCTAGTCGCTCTGAGCCTCCACCTGCGGGCAGTCCTATAGAGTAAATAAGTCGGCTCCAGAGCACAGAAAGCGCTGCGTTACAGTATCCGATTCGACTGGGACCAAACTTTTACCATGTTAAGTAGCTCTGAGTTTTTCCATTTCGATGGAACAAATGTTCAACTGCGAAACTTTTACGTACTACTTTCGGGCTTAGTTTCCAGGATATTGGATTGGTTTCTTTTTGCTCACATCGATCACTATTGCGATAATGAAATGAAGGGGAGTGGGAAAACAATTTTGTCGTAAATTTAAGTGTTGAATTTTGCGATGCGGTGCCGTGTGTTTATGAGCAGTTCCCGGTTTAGTACCGAGGGTTGGGACTGAATGTCGTGTTGACAGAAATTAATTACGAGTTCCAATAACGAGTCAAATCGAGTCGTATTTTTTATTATTGCATTTATTTTTGATAAATTAGTTTTCCCTGACGCCTACAAATTATATGCGGATCCGTTGTTGGTTTGAAATATGGTATAAACGGCAGCTCACTTAACTTATCTCGCAGAGATGTTGTTATTCATATATTTTTCTCACTTTTTCGGGATTTCTAAGGAGCGGTAAACGTTGCTAAGCAATCAGATTAGATAAATCTAATATGAATAAAATTTTCACCAGTTTAATTATGAGTGTAGAGGTAATTACGGTGCGTGCTAACCTTCACAAGGATTTCAAATTTGTTTGCATTCTACTAACGTAGCGCAAGATTAGCACTATAATCAAATTTGTTGAAGGATTTTTTCCAACTAACTAATTTTTTGTACGTTTATGTGAATTGTTCGTGGATGAAAAAGAAGTCTTGCAGATTTTGTTCTCTGATAAGCGCACTCATAGTCTCTGGCATTCACTCGTTAACAGAATGAAACAGTCTTCGCTCCGTGATTGGCATAGTAACGAAACGGTCTTCGCTCCGTGATTGGCGTAGTAACGAAACAGTTTTCGCTCCGTGATTGGCATAGTAACGAAACAGTCTTCGCTCCGTGATTGGCATAGTAACGAAATAGTCTTCAATAGCGTAACGAAGCATTCTTAACTCCATGATTGGCATAGTGCGATGATTTTCCCACTGAGGGGCGTATCGCACTGTTGAGTCATCTAAACTACATAATAATACGTTAAATATTCACCTTAATTTTTTTCTTATATGTGTGCAAGCATTTATTAACGCACTGAATGAATTAGACGGGAGATAATTCGATTGTTCAGATTGTCGGGGGTGTAGTCCTTATCAGCGAGACTGTCAGAGAAGTCAGTTCGTATCAGGGATACAGAATATTAAATATTATTTCACACGAGATTCATCGACTCTTTTGACGGCATTGAGGAAGCTCGGCTAAGTAAAAACTACAGTCAAAGAGACATTGAACTCACTGTAAAATTAATTGCCAAGTGTTTTCGCTTTCCCACAGGCACCTTCGACCTTTGTTAGTTGACTCTAGATGGCTACGTAGGATTCGTCTCTCCTGTTTTTGCGACCCAATACCGTATCATTAATGTGCATTTCAGAACTGCATCGTCACAAACGGTTGACGGTTTGCACTGACAGGGAAATATTTTTCCGAGTCGTTTCCGTCGTTTGCTCCCGGCAGCACCACATCACTGCCGCTCTGCTCACCACGGTGCAAGGAGAGCTGTCACCTATACGTAGAGGAAAATACGTTCACTGAGTGGAGCGAGGTTGCTTTAGCACGCGCTAGCTCATTCGCAGGGATGGAACCCAAGAAATCGATTAATGCGCATTCTCGTCAATGATGTTTTCTTGATAGAGCCTTCAGGAGTGAAGTTCCTAATGCTTCTCTAACAGTTATTTATCATGTATACATTGGTTAGTTCTTAAATAAAACGTGAAATGAAGGTCTAAGAATATATAGTTTTACTATATCTCTACTGTTTATGCAAATGAAGATGTTATCACCCTTCTTCCAATTGAGCGATGATGACCCTAATTTTTTCCTGTCATCTGCATGCAATTTGATCTCTCTTCTACATAGGGCACAATAGAATCGAACTGGAGGGAAAAACTAAGTTCTACTCCTGGTATTGCTCCATTTGGCCCTGAAGTCCGAAATCTATACGGGTACTCGACCTTTTGTGAACCTTCTTAAGGCATTTGATTCCGTCGACGAAGCCACGCATGGTTACACGAGAAACTATTTCTGGATACTTGGTGCTCATGGTTTCCGGGGAAGTATTCATCAGCTTGTTTAAAGTTCTCATTCTTGGAGGACGTAATTTGTTGAATGAAATGGTGTTAAATCTGATACTTTATTCGCCAATGTAGAAGTGCCAACAAGACGTTTCAGTATTGCTCTAAAAAAATTCGGAAAGTTATTTTCTCGACGCTGAATTGGATTTTTGGCATTTAGGCCGGGTTCCGCATTCGCGAAGCCTTTCTTCAGGTCGGGCCGTTTTCTATGAACTATTGAGACCTGCTGACGGTGCTGGCCGCGCTGGTCCTTAAACAAGTCCATCAAAACTTCGCAAATAACCATTGCGAGATACCTCATCCCACCTCGCGTCCCTCTCGCGAACTTCTCTTTCTCAATTTTGCTATCAAACAAAGAAGAATTAAGATAACGCGCAAGTTTCTTCATTGACCTCACACCGTTTAGACAACGACGAAATTGACGACGACGGTTGGAATCGTTGATGAATGCGGCATTTGAGTTCATGCAAAATATAATAGATGACGTGCAAGACAGGTTTCTGCTCTTCGATATTCTCGTTGGGTGATGAGAGTATTTAGCTTACAGAAACAATGAATGCTTTTTTTAAATTAACAATGAAATAGTTTTCAAATATTTCGAGTCATATTCCCTGTGTAGAGAATAAGATATTTTTACAATCCATCACTTGGTTCATTAAGCAGTTTTACGGCCTCAAAAATGAGCCCTCAGAGGCTTCGTTGGAAGCAGAATTACTAGCCATGCATAGCTTCTCCTTCCTGACGTAATGCAATAATAGTCAAACAGATCATTATTGTCAAGGGGTCCATAAAATGCGTTCAAGAATGGCAGTGTTCAGGATATGATGGAAATGTTTTTCAATTCTAGGTGTGAGGCACCGGCTTCATTGAGGCTAGCATTACGTTCTAAGTCTTGATTGCATTGGACGCCATTTCCATGTTCAACAGTCTGCTTATGAGCAACCAATAATGGCTTCTCGCGTGCGCTAAATGTGCGTATGAGTTGTCACCGTGACCTAAGTTATCGGATAGTGATGAAATTCTTCTAGCTAGGATTCCTGTCTTAAAGAAGCTTAACTGCGCTACATTGTGTTTATGAGTACAGATGGACAGCGTAGCGACCTATCAGGGCAGAGGTAACAAAATATACTTTGGGAGCGTGAAACTGTTGCTGTAAGTTTAAAATACGAACTGAAAGTCCTAACTGTATATCAGTTTTCGCACCAGAAATACAAATACAAGCAAGCACAAATAATGCTTTTTGACTTCAACTCTTGATACTATTGTTAGACTATTTTGTATTCGGTTTACCTACCTCTTGTCTGTCTATAACCACTGTTTCTTTATCACTGCAAGGTGCACTTCTCTTCAACGAAGAAATGTGTATTAACGAGTAATGTTCACTTCATGATCTCAATTAAATACCTTGAACACATATTTTAAGCTTTTAAACAAATGTTAGAAAATGAATTGAGTTAGAGGGAGTTGAACGTACTTATTTATAATTCGACGGAGCCCTGCGTTCTAGAGTTTTATTAATTTCTAAAGCAATATTTTTAGAATTCACACTTCACAATTTCATATTTCGGATGTCCCCCCATATGTTTCAATAGTCATTTTACACACGGAACCCCTCAGGAAGTTGCGTTGAAAAGGACTGTCTTTGAATGCATCTTGCGGTCTTAGCGATCCTCGGAGGATCAGTAGGATTCCCAAGCTATTCTTGTAACGTTAGCTACATAGGGAGTATAAATTTTATACCGAAAATGAGCCTGAAACTGAATATGAACTTTAAACTGTAACTGAATATCACTGTGAGTAACAGCAACATCGGCTGCGTGGTTCTATTGTAGACTTATATTAGTACTCATAAATATAAATATTTTTTTGTCCCGTTCCTCCTAACATTCATTCCCTGGAAGTGACCGATGCGTCGTTCATCCCACTTTCTACAACTGAACCCTCGATACTATTGTGCATTGACCAGGTCTGTTATTAACTATCGTCTAAGTGCGCTACGTCGAATGTTGAAATGTTTCGATACTCGGTAACTGTTGCAAGCCTTAATCGAAATGGCCTCGTCATTCGCTTCCCTCGAGTATTCCGAAAGAATACTGACACGTGAAAAATATCTTTCTCAGCCTCATGTACTTTCCTCGTTTTACGAAAAATCCACTTTTCATCAGTCAAAAAGACCACTTTGAGGCAATATGACACTTTTTAAGGGAGAACTTGGACGGGTAACGATAGGCGCACTCCATAATTTGTATCTACAGGGGAAGTTTTTTACTTTGTCATTTTTGTGAAGCTAGTCCGGAATTTTTTTCACTCTTTTTTTTTTGCAAGACTCTTGCCAAGGCGATGAAATGGAATCTTTGTTCACCCAAAGTTGACGATGGATCCTAAGGATCACTCAAGTTTAGGACACCTTAAACTTTTGCCTCAGTTGTCAAATTCCTCCTCAAGTTGTCATATTTAATGAGCAAACTTACGAGTGCTGCAGAAAACGCGATCTCCACGTAACCAGCAACAACAGCGAGCGACTCCCAGGCCAACACGCGGCCCTGATTAGGTCGAGGGTTTTAAGTGCGGCTTGAGCAGTGAGAGCGATGCAGCCAGGCTGTGTAAATGTTCTCATAGATTGCTCCGAGCTTCCGTGTTCCTGTAGTTGTCAACATTAGCTACATACTGATGACTGGATCTGTACGAATTGCGACTCTCGCGTGTGCTCTTGTTACTAGTTGGTGAAATATTTCAGGCAGTATTGTGAGCTCAGTGAGGCAATGCTCGTGAGCTCATTTTGCAAAAAATATTTCATTTGTATGGCTGCTAACATGTTTCGCTTATGGTATTGGAATCTAATGTTAAAGTTTTTTAGTTATTAATCTTTGCGTAGAGTTATAGGTTTGTTTTCCATCAGTATTCATGAACAACGGATAGATCAAATAAAACTACTTTGCCCTTCTTTACCTTTGTACAAGAAGGTGTGTGTATAGTGGGATTAACCGGTGAACAAAATTTTTTTTATCTTCCAGCTTTTAAGCATGCAAAACTTTAAAAAGTTTTTTTTTACTTGCAAAAAAAATATTGACTTTGCAATAAGTTTCAACCTACGTTATCCTCATTTTTGGACACATTTGTCATTGGAAGCTCGTAATTGATAAAGTTCCTCTGCTCCCCCAGATTATCTGGTCCATCTTCCTTCTTGTTAGGTGTACAATAAACTGAGTGTAGCAGGAATAACTCCCGCCTTTCAAAGGGGATTGAAAAGAATGGAACGAGGCTTCACCTAAAGTATTTATTTTCCAAGCTTAGTTATAAAAAAGTCTTTCATTATGTACCCTGAAAAGTTGATAATGTTCCCTACATAACCCCTCCTCTCGCTCTCCCTGCTTTGGGGACCCAACTGTGATTGTTTGAAATACGGAAGTTATTTCTGCCGCACCCTGTTCATGAAGCAGAAGTCGCTTTTTGACTGGTTCATCATATTGTATTTGTACATTAAATTTCTCCCTCACTCTGTACACAAAGTAGAGGCTCTTTGTTTGACCGGTACACCGTATATTCCTGGTACATCCCATTTCTGCGCTCCTCTGTACATGAAGTACGGGTCCTTCGTTTGATACTTACATCATATAGTACTTTTTCATCTTATTTCTGCTGTATCCTGTATACAGAGTAGGGTTCCGTTGTTGGACTGGTACGTCACTTTGTACTTGTGCGCCTTATTTCTGCCACACTCTGTACATAAAGTAGGAGATTCTCGTTTGGCTCGTGCACCATATTTACTTGAAACATTTTCTAATGAGATCTGTGAGAGACTTCATTAAAACTGTTCATGATGTATGTTACAAAGACCCAACTATCCTCGCGTCATTGCCATAACTTTACTCGGCTGCCTACGCTGGGGGAGCCATTGTTCTGATCGAGCTAATAACTTTCCTGCAACGAAGGTCTTACTATTTCTGTTCACTTTTCATATTGTTGATGAGTTCCGTACGGTTCTGAAAAGTATAACTTCTTTAAGCGTTCGATTCATCTAACATAAATGTTCGTACAGCCTAGTAATTCTGTTAAGATTGTTACCACGCGTTGCCACTCACTGGCCCGAGACCCGTGATGTGCGGTGCCGTCTCGTGAAGTGCACCTAGACTATGATGCCGTCTCGTGCGGTCCACATGGATTACGGCGCTGTCTCGTGCTGTGTTCATGGACTGCGGCGAACATGAACTGCGGTGTCGTCTCGTGCGGTGCAGATGAACAATAATTAAGTCTCGTTCTCATCTTCCCAGTGACGTCATGCCATGTTCCGGTTCTTAACCGCCTTCCTCTGTGGGCTTTTCGACCGACACGCTCTACGTCCGGGGAATTTTTTGTACCTTTTTCCGAATTTATTCACTCGGAAACGGTCGGCTAGTACCGAGAGAGGTCAATGATGGACGAATAAGCTCATTTCGAGCTTTTTCATTCAAAATCGAAGTTGTTGTGAGTCTGCTTGCCCAAAGTTGAGGAGTACTAATTTGATCGGAACGAGTTACCTCGTTTACTCCGGGGAACAGGTAAAGCTTGACTCTGCAATCATGCTTTCATACATCTATCATGGCAGTGAAATATCGTTGTAATGCTGGACGATAAAGTTAAGGTTCTATAATGAAATATTTCTAGAGAAACGGATCAATGAACGCAAGTATTTACTGTTGCCTGTTTTAACAAGTCTATTATATTTTTTTCGGTTGTAATTATCTCCATGCGTCTGATAGCATCAATATTTCAAGTCCCGCTAAATAGCACTTCGACTACTATTTTCTTCGTCTAGGAAAATTATTCCAACTTGTGAACCGCAGTAAGTAGGCTGGAAGTAACCGTCGAAGCCCGTGCACCAACATGACAGATCGATTACTAATGGAACCTAAGTAGTATGAATGGGAAGAGTTGTTCCAGAGCCTCGGAACTTGGAAGGCGTCCTAATAACTTGCTTTTCCTGCAGCCTTTATCACCCTACGTCAGTTGCATCCGAGAAACTTTGTACCAGGCATTTACATAGGTAGTTTCTTATGACTTTACTTTTGGTACAGAACACAAGACGAGTATTGAGGAGCGTTTGGCACACGTTTTCAAGAACAGCCTTTTGCTTGTTTATTTTTCATGTCTGTTCGAAAGGACGTAGTCAATTTAGTTTAAAAATTTGAGTATCAGACTTTGTTTTAAGTGACTATCAACAATTCTTACCTAATAAAATTTGTATTCCTTCTATTATTTATACGTACTGTACCTACTTAGCTTATGGCGTTCATCAGTAACCACTACGAAGTCAACACTTTTGGATTAATGCTTTTGACATGTATGTCCTGTTTTTCACATTGAAGCATATTATGACTGCATAATTTTAAAGCAAAACTAATGCACACCGTTTTACTTAGTTTCTTGATGGTAGCTCTACTATTGGCATACTACAGCATCGAACGCATCTCATTAACTGAGACATTGATCTGTGCCCATTTTCACAGTTCGGATCCGTTCTGGAATATTTACAATATACTAAACAACGCCAGCTCGTAGGATCTGCAGTGGTTTATTTCTATAATAAGGATGAACTCCGTTGTCTCTGTACCGTCAGTTTTCCCCTCCGAATGTGGAGATAACGCCTTATTCCGGTGCCCTATGTACTCACCCGATGACAATATTTTCTTTTTCATGAGTTTCAATTGGATCAGTTCTTTTATCTATTGATTTTTTTCTAAACTAGGAGCTTGAACTACGTTTTTTTATTATTATTATTATTCTCGTGAAATGAGCTTCATTGGTCTCAGCAAAGCTTTTGGTTGGGGTGACTGTTTCTAACCATTACTCGGTTGGAGTGACAGCGGGTCTAACCGTAACTTAGTTGGGGTGACCGTTTCTAACCGTTACTCGGTTGGGGTGACGGCATGTCTAACC
>VOMN01045421.1:0-19252 GCA_014899125.1 Orchestia grillus
GTAGGGGCAAGTGGGCGTGTGAGATGAGGGTGTAGGGGCAGGTGGGCGTATGAGACGATGGAGTAGCAGAACGTGCAAAATGATGCGGATAAGAAAGTAAACAATATATTTTGTCTACACTACAATGTGGGCAAATTCATTTTACTGTTATTTGAAGCTTCTTCCTAACCGCAAGAAATTCACAGATAAGTTGTTATTATATTTTGATATCTTTCATTCCAGTTAGCTTTGTCATAACGAACGATACTTTTCAATTTGATCGATCAATCACTGATGATGTTTTTTGATGAAGTAGGTCTTTCGTGGTAGAGTGAGCAAGCTCCAGGCCCAAATTGGACTGCAACTTGAGTTGCAGTTGTTTTTATTAATGGTGAGATCATTCGTGCGATACGAGAGTCCATTTGAAACGTTCCGTGTGTTCATCACTGACTTGAACAAATTGCAGCATCACTGGGATGACGCCTGTCAGTTTCCAGTCAGAGCCTGACAAACCCTCCAAAATTGTCACTGTTCTTTCCGTAGGTCCACTCGATCTGTAATAATTGTGCTGTATCGAGCGTTTTTTTTTATAACGTGCCGTTTTTGTTCGAACCATTCCACTGCTTCCCATGTCTGCACCGTCGCCAGGCATAAAATCTTTTAAGAGCACAGCCATTAGTAGCATGTTTGAAAATTTTTAATAACATAATTGCATATTTCTACGTTAATCAAGTACGTAGTCAATTTTTACGGCGCTTCAAGCAGACTCATTTACCATCCGTCGGTATTATGTAGTAAGCAAACTCCTAAATTAAATAATCATCATACATTTGAACATTGCTTTGCTCACCCGTGTCCAACCTCTCATTGTTCTGTTTTGACGGATTAAATGGATAAACATGCATAGGCTGCTTTCTTTTTAATCTAACGCACAGGATATACGATTCCCCAACATTTTAATGAAGCTCTCGCGTGCAAGGTAGGAATTGTCTCTTTGAAATGTACCTCTTCACGCAGACGGTAACTTCGTAATATTTGTTCGACTGCATTTGTCTTTCCGGCGGCCTCCTCGGCTGGTGAATATTGGCCCTTGAGCAATCGCACAGCGGCTTAAGAAACCGGAAGAAACATTACCAATTGTCCGGGCGAGATTACCTGAGCTCGACGATTTCTGCTGTTGAGAGCTGGTCAGTAGGTCATGGATGGTTCAAAAATCACTAACCTACATGTGTAGTTGCGCAAGATTTTGACGACTTTAATAGAAATTCTTCCGTGTGGACGCCTTAACCTGTTGACTTATGAGACGAATGCAATTTGTCTTTTGGTCGTTTTTGAACGGAGAACTCGGCGCTTGAACTGTGGTATTACGTAAAGACAATCTGCCTTTCGGTATCAATTAAACTTATTCTTTTAAATGCGCACTATATTTCAGAAATGTTTCGAAAAATGTACGGTTTAACGAGTAAGAATTGCTATTAAATTTTGCGCGAGGTTAAACAAGTTAAACAATGACTTTCAAGCCTACTCTTGTTAGCCTCCATGCCACTTGCTCGTCAAATGAATGCAGTCCACTTTCGGTTTCGCCGGAATGTGTTTATTTACTAATCACACGAGCGCAAAGCAGGTCAAGTGCTGGAATTGTACTTCAATTCTCCCTGAAAACATTCTGTGCGAGAATTTTTCCGCTGAGGACGCGTAACATTTATTCTATTTTGTTCGATCAGCGCAAGTATCAATTGAGCAGTCGAACATAAATCATTAAACATAGGAGTCCTGGAAAGCATACGTATGAAGAGAGTTGAAACAGAATATACAGAATTATGCATACTGTTTGGATGTAAATGGTGAAGCATATCATTGACCGCTACGCAAAATCAGAGCTGTTTTCAAGGAATTGATCCTCCCGTTATCCGGATTATGTGCTATGCTTGTTGGGCAGTCATTTACGTGTTCGCAGCCAAGCATTGCCTCTGAAATTCCTGCCGCAAATCGAGTCGAGTGGTGATGCCGATGCCTGATGAAACATCGGCGCACCAGGAGCGACTATACGGCAGGGTCGGCTTCCGTCCCTAACCCGACGACAATCGCCCGTCGCAATCATAATTACTGGCTCACTGCTCGCTACTCTAAATTTGACTCTTGGTTACGAACATAAATTCTGTAGTACTGACAGATTATTCATTTTAATGGAAACACTTCGCAGCCTTTGAAATGTGGTCTGTAATGAACAAGGCATCGTAATTGTGTCCGCCTGATTTGGCCCCAATCTCGTGGATTAGATTTTTTAAATTAATGCGAGGCAAAGGTTCTGTTGCTCTTTCTCTGTGGCATGGTTCGCTCTTGCCCTCAATCTGGAGTGATGTATCGAGGAGAGGCTCTTATGTATGCTGATTTGCAGACGCAAGAAGCGAGGCGTCTTTTCATTTTATCCCAGTGCATTTGATGGCCTGAGGTCTTTACCTTATTCAAGAGCACGTTTGTGATGCAATGCCGACAAATTACTCTCAATATTTTACCGCGTTCTTAAGGCAGTCCATAAGAATAATATTTATGAAGGTGTTATCAGTATTTTTCGAACGACTGATGCTTATTTTTACTATTGCCCCGCACATTGACAGGACACGATGCTTGGCCTTTACGAAATGATATGAAATTTTTTCGCTGTTTCGTATAGTCTTCACTCGTCAGCTTTTGATCAAGTTTTAGCATCGCGTGACACCAGCGATGTACGAGTACATACGTACGTTTTAGCCTAATATTGATACCCTGAAAACTTTCCTTTTTTATTTAACATTTGAATTTTGAAAATGCACAAACTTGCGAATCACTTAAAATACTTTAGCGATGATAAACTGTCTAAACTGTGTAGTACTTCAAACCTTACTAATCTAGAAGAAATTTGAATTGAATTCTCCTATGAGTAACATATCTATGAAACGGCTGCAAAAACTACCAAAAAAACTTACATGATATCCGAGGAATTCTAGGATCACTCAATAAACAAGTGCTCGAAAGCTTTCCTAAAGCAGGCAGAATAAAAATTGTGATCACCACTTCTGCCCAAATCGACACCAAAGATCCAGACCCGAGCCATTCCGCTCGGCCATTCAACAATAGATTAGCGGTGAGCGTGTTATCGCTGGAGGGCGAGCGGCGAGTTCGTTAGCTCTCTTATTTTGCAACCGTCATCAACGAGAGATCAGATCGACGAGCTGTTGAAGGAAGCCTGGGGTGTAAAGTCCGGTGACTTTTGCGAGCTGAGCTGTGCTGACGCTTCGTTCTATTGCAGCCATAGTCCACTCTGCTTTACTCATTCTCTTAGAGGCTTAGGAGCCGTGCATTCATGCTTAACCCTTAAATGCACGCATTTATCAAAAGGATAAAAATTATATTGTGGGCAATTATACATTTTAATAAGCTATTAAACCCAGAGGTCAAATTAGTTTGAAAATTTTTCCATTTAATTAACCAAATTTCTAGCTGTATCATGTATGATACAAGGCGAAACTTCCTGTTATTCCATCAAACTGTTAGTCTGTATCATTTATGATACACGGTACATTTACGGATTAATTTTTCTCGTCAGTGAGCTTAGACTCCACGCTTGTGGCTATGCGACAGGCTTATGGTTTGCTCTTGGAAAACACAAACGAGCGAGCGGACAGTGTTGTAGGGCCCTTAGGCATTCTCATGGATTATAGTTAAATCCGCAAGATTGTTACAATTATAATGAACCGATGTATATCCTGTCTCGTACTTGAATTTGGCAACTTGTATTGTCGAAAAGTAGTAGATTGTAGACGCTAATGCTCAAGGCGTTGTCTTCAGTTTTGAGTTGAATGTTTATACTGGAAACTCGCGCTAAAGTTTTTGCAGTTACTGACTTATGCTCCACCGTATGCGCGCATCAACTGCACCTGGAGATATACTGTTCATTCACAAGAAATAAGAAAATAAAACAAGCTAATCTCTGTTTCTCTATTAAGGTTAAGTAATGAAAAGATTTGTGGCTAGTAAGCCTTCTTGAAGGTAAACGATGGCATTATGAGCGCTATATAATTGAGATCGGCTGCACAAACTGATGTACATAAATCGAGTGAAAAGTTTTCTGATCGGTTGCAAAACTAAGAATGATAACGGATACATCATCCAGTGACTCACAAAGCGCTGCTGCCGACCGCTCTGGCCTGTGTCGTATTGCATGTTGAAATCGTTAGCTTCGTCCGCGGACCGCATCTCGGCCACGGTATAGTGAATCCACTGCGTGATGATTTTTGGGCACTGGTTTGTGGAGAACATTTTGACATGATTGAAAACACACACTATCATAGCGTATTTTACTTTCCGAGACCTTAGTACTGCAGGCAAAATAAAAATTTTGGTTAACGCACGCGAAGGCCTCCACTATTCAGAATCCATGCTAAACTGAAGAGGATCTATAGGAATTGCTGAAATATGAGCAAGAGGTCTCTGCAGAGCGACAAATGAGGGCATGTGATAGTTCTGCAATTTCACCTTGCATTGAATTGCGTAGTAGAACAATGTTTCGGCTCACTTAGTTCTTTTTGTAATTTTACACCAACATAAAGCAAAAACATTGATAGCTAAAGTTCAATGATTGTACAATTGCACAGCATGCATAGGTCATTATTGGGAACAACATATAGCATTTGAGTATATTCTGGTAACGTCTAGAGAATTGAACAGTTCACTCTGTCATGTGCCTTGCCACCTCTACAGACACATGAGCTATTATTTCCTTCCATCCTTTCGATCAGTTGATCTACTCGCATTACTTAGAATCAATCAATGTGGTTCAGGCCTGCGCCTGAGCAGTTGCATAATTCAATTCATTTGACGATAATCCATTCCGAAAGCCTAAAGTAGCGCTTGAAGTCGCTACAAGTAATTGAAAATCGCGAATGAATTCGAATTAATCATCAAACATAACAAATCCTGTGAAATTGCTTGCTGTCGAGGTAATTATATGACGTCGGTGAACGATTTAGTTTGCTGAAACTGGTGATGTTTTCAAAATACAGTAGATATCTTTTGTTATGTCGAATTGATAAGCGGTATTTTAAAAATATTCAAAGATTTGCAATCTTGACTTCAACATATTAAAATGTTTCCTTAGTTTTTTCTACAACATTTCTCCTCCAGTTTTCAATCTAAAATATTAAAGAGAAAATTTATTCTTTGAGAATCTCTAATATATCCAGCAGATGATTACAATTCAACTTACATGAATTGAACTACTTGAAGTCCTTCTTCTGCAGTTTAGAAACTTAAATCTTGCAATGACGCGTCGAGATTCGTCTTCTTTTTTAAACACACCCCTATCGATTGCAGGATTTCACGATCAAAATGAAATTCAGCAACTAAAGGGCGACTACGGAAGCGACTCGTGAATTTAGGTAGGTCTCCAATGTCTGGCGAAAATAGATTTTTAAGTTCCTGGACATTTCAGGGGTAGATAAATGAGTAATACAAATTCAGCAAAGTCACGCACAGCATGTTTCTCTTGAAAAATCTCTATGTTACGTATACCACTGATTTATACCGCAAAATATATTTCTTTAAACGAGCCCATCTTCACTAACGTTAAAAATATTTTCAATAAAACGAGCATACCTTCACTAACGCTATTCTCCTTCAGAGATTTCCACCGAGGGACACCAATGCAGTCCGTTATGAGGTATAATCGGGACGTCGTGAGTTCATTAAAATCATAGCATTCACTGCAGCAAATAAACATTAATGAGTTCCTTGTTAAGAGAGCTGTGCTGATTTGAAAGCACCTAAATTAGGCGTAAAAGAACTTTAATGATCAGTAAAACAGCTTACTTGTGTGCGAGCTCAATTAGGTATCAAAATAGTTGTAAACGTTTGTTAATGACTAACATCCCGACAATGAGCTCTATTTAATGATACTTAAATACCCTTAATGAAGCTCAAATGAGTACTTGTAATTTCATAACTCATAGTATAATATGTACGCGGTCCTTTATAGCTCATTAACGAAAATTATTGCTTGGTGAATTGGAAGCAATATTTGTGATGTAACTATGAAATCCTTGAAGCCATCAAATTTGAAGAGCAAATTCGAATAGCTTGGTTGTGGACCCGAGCATTTTATGGATTAGCCTGAACATCATGTGTCAGAACGGCTTCGAAGCGAGGTTTAACGATTAGTAAACCTAGTAAACCAATACTTCCAGTTTCTTGCAGCGCGGAGATTTTAAGGAAAGTCTATCATGTCGTCAAATCAACTAAACGCGTAGTGAAAAGCTCTCATAGTTTGGAACTGTAATCATAAAATGAATTACAGAGCCATAATTTCCCATAGCTTTATCTCGTATGTGAGATCTACAAGTACGTGCAGCAAGTTGTACATGGAGAGAAGAGCCTTAAATAGCTTTTATACAATTCGAGATAGTTAGAAAACGATCCCTATTACACTTGAATGTACTTGCATAATTCTTAAACCTAAAACTAAAGTAAGTTCTGCGTGCGAGCGAAGTTTTTCAATGGTTTCGTATGATCAATCTCACTATATAATAATAGCTCAGTGTTGCTTCCTTGTTTAGTTGGTCCTTCCGTCCGTCTGTCTGTCCCCTCGTCCTTAACTGATAGCCCCGCTGTCAGTTAAGGCCGTCCGTATCAGTGAGACTGAAAATTAACACTTTCATATCAGAGTTACCGTAAATAAAAGGACATCTTAAGAATTTAACATCATTTATCCCGCCATTTTTTGCGGGGTGCATCTACTGGTAACTATAATAAAGACATGTCAAATAGTGAATGATCCTTGTTATCTCGTCCAAAAATTTAACTCCGATTTGAAGTACCTCGTACACGAGCCTTATTATTCTGTCAGCGAGTTGAAAGAGTTTGAATGAACGATTACTTGCATCTAGAAGTATCGGTCACATTTGCACGTGAATAGAGCTAAGGCCAGGTCATTAAATCGGAAACGAACCCTAATAACGTTTTCTTTAGTGAGCCATAACACGTCGTGAATTAACTCATTGTTTCTGAAGCGAGACGTGACAATTCATAGGTAGAAGAATGTCTAGTTGGCTAGCTCTGCTGACGAGTTAACGAGCCCTAATGCGTCTGCAAACGAGCTGCTGTAGTTGGTAAAATAGTTGTAATAAAACTTCGTTAAAAAGAAGTGAGGAACCTAAGCTCTGTGTATAGCGCGCTCTGATGAGGCGCGTGTGAGTCCCGACCGTTATCGAGGGCACTCAGGCGACTCCGCCCTATAATCAGCTCAAGAATATTGGCGGACATCGCGTGAGCATTTCAAATTAATGATGTTCAGATAAGGAATACCATCCATCTATCATCTGATTACTTCTCTGGACGGCATTTGACGATAATTTCTGTGTTAGTTTAACCTGGAATTTACGCGCACGACAGTCTTTTATGCTTCAATATCCTTAACGCATACTTTTAGTCTTGTATACTTCAGCCTAGAATTGATGCACACTACAGTCTTTTGCTAAGTTTTAGTAACTCTATTTTAAACGGTCTCGCCTGAAGGCTTCAGACACCGTGCTGATTTTGTAAACATCTATTTTATTTCAAGCCATTTCGTGGTATATATTATGAAAGATCAATGATTAAAGTGCTTGAATGGGAATCGTACGCAAGAGAATTAAATTTTTTCAGAGCTGTGATTTCAAAAATGTCCGAGTTTGAAATCATAAAAAATGACCGAATTTGCACACTCCATATGTACTAGAATTTTTCAGTTAGTCAAGTTTTTCGTTCAACTTCTTCACAAATATCAAAATCCAAACCTAAACTTACGGTTTACGGTTTATTTGCTGCGGAGATGCTGTATTCCGCGTGCCACTGATGTCCTCGAATGCTATTTGTATAATTTCTACCCAATCTTTTTTACCCAGCTTGCCACTGGATTTCAATTAAAACATCAATGGTCAATAACTATCCGGTACCACTGACCAATAATGAAATGATACTAATATATATATTAAACGGCAATCATAGCGAAATATGTTTTACTATTGCTCACGTTTTTGTGCATAAAGGAATCAAATAAAAAACTTTAATCAATTCAATAGATAAAATTTTACATGAATAACAAGAGAGTTCTTGGTAAACATGTTCCGGCAATTATTAGGAAACAAAATTATTTCAAAAAGTTGGACGTTTTATGGGACTCCTGAGTGTTATCATGAGTGCTCGTGTTCTATTTTAATTAACTTCGACTCCCGTGACGATAATGAAAACTATTGAGAGCCTCCCGCCTTGATTATGTCATTGAAATGCATCAGGAATGGACCCTTCGTTCGCTATTCGATAATTAATATTTTGTTGCTGAATGCGCTCGGGATATAAAGTCTTAAAATGGGACGTTTTACTGAACTTGATTTAATTTTCGAGGGTGTGATACGCGCTTGCATTCCTTGTTACAATGAGCTGTCAAGTTTTCTGGAAGATTGATTAACTTGCCTCCCCTCAAATTAAGTAGCGCAGCCTACTTTCTGTACGTAGCCCCCACCGCAAAAACGACAACGCTTATTACTGAAGATAATTCAGATTTTTTGGGACGGTGCATTACCTGCCACTTTCTATTGTATTACCCCGCACTTTCTCTCTAGTTTGGATTGCGTTCGCATTTCTGCAGAAAGCAAGCGACCTATTAATTGTATGAGTATATTTAGTACGTGGAGCACATCACCGACATTTTCATGTGAACTCGAGAATTTTTAAAAACAATGAAGATTGTCCTTCCTAGTTCCTGATAAATTCAAGATGGTGAACTGCACTCTCAAAATAGGCTCATGAGCGTGTGAGGCTTACCTCCTGCTGGCACGAGGGTCGTGTGCGCTAGTGAACCTTCGGGCACCTCGTGAAACAGAAGCAGCGTGAGCCATTGAGTGAAGAGTTGATCAAGGCTTCATAGTTTAATACTTTTCTCATATGTTCTTTGGAAAGTGTTGAGTAATGTGATTCTTGAAGAAAATGAAACATTTATTCAAGCAATCCATAAACGTTATGCTCATTTGCCTCGTTTGCTGTCAATTCATAAAAAATTCCACTTACTTACATTATAGCTTCCTCTATTTTATAAAATTTTGTAAACGCAAGCACAATATATCTATGCTTTTGGTATATTATCGAAACTGTTTAGTGCCGGATATCATCCTCGGCGAACAAATTTGCCTTTCCCCTGCTTGACACGCGACTTTAAAGGTATTACTCGCACACTTTTCTAGATATTACTCGCAAGTGTCTACTTCCAGTAAACACTTGCGAGTATCACAATTGGTACTCTGCGGCGTACCACGAGTATTCCAATTTTCCTTGAAGGACAGCGCGTCACAATGTACAGTGACCAGCGCATGGGGAAGGCGTTCTTCCCAGTCAAGCGTAAGTGCTTCTGATTTTCTTTCACATTTGAGACAGAAAAGAAAGCGAACACAAGATCAGTAATTGGAAATCTATTTTTGCGGCCACTCTCCCGAGCTAAGGAGTTTTCTCAGTTTTCCGTAGATTTTACAGTTCATTATGTGGTGAAATGTTTGTGCTTTTCTAATTTAATACGTGTGTGGCCAATTTCAATTAACTGTCATTTTATCTCGTTTTCTAATCCTATTTTCTAGAATAATTAATCCTGTAAGTTGAGATGTGAGGTTCTTGGATTCACAAATCCTCCCGAGAATTATCTTAATCCGAAGCGACGCAACTGCAAATGGCAGCAAACCTTTGCGAGCGCTCCAGAGGCGCACGGTCTGAGACCGCCAGCTGCTGACGTGGACATCCAAGGTCAGGGCTGGCGTGGGGGCTCTCATGAGGGTCGGCTTGCTGATCCACTGAGAAGTGTTGACCAGACGCGTCTCTTTTGTGTGTTTACTCCCCTAAAGATAAAAATAGCTGAAAAATTTATTTCGAAATATTGACAGGCCTAGTTCCAGATAACAATTTATTTTAATAGATCAAAGAAGAAAAAGGGAAAGACGAGACAACCCTAAGTGCTTATGTTAAGAGTGGGCTCCACGGCGTACTGCTAGCGTGCTGGCCTCGTAACCGAGAGGACCCTGGTTCAAATCTCGGCTCAGTCGAAGGCATTTTCACGTAAGCAGGGAGTACTTCCCTTGGAAAAGGAAGTTTAAACCACACATTCCTCACATCCCTCACCACGCCAGTAGTTGTAAGGCATTGAAAACCCAACGGTAAAACGTGTTGGAATTAATAAAGGTTCTTTAAGAATGTTTTGGGCCTTGCCGCATTGCCAGCGGAATCAGCAAAATGCGGTAAACATTATAGTTCACCCTGATGTTCTAGAGAGCGGGTAAAGGTTCAAAGCGTTCGAACTCGAAATATTTATGATTTTTCTTAGACATTTCCTGTCGAGTGAGCAATTTTAATGAGCCACATTCTGCTATTACATGTGAATATATACATCAAACTCAATACGCACCTCTCATTGTGTGTTGTCATTTCAATCACCATAAACTTGACGTGAAAGAAGATTTTCCTGCTCTGTACGATATGGCTGAAGTGTTCCAGTTCCTACATCCACTTCAACAATTTTCGGAAGACATACTGTCGAGGAGTTGAGCAAAGAACTACACCTGAATATTTTACTGGAACTTGCGCCTGTAGGCGGGACGTGCTCAGTAACGTTCCACATGGGCTGCATTTTATTTATTTTTTGACGAAGATACGGTAGTACGATAGTATGGTACTGACAAGGACGAGATAGCACGCTGCTTGCCTGTCGTGCATCCCCAAACCCACACTGAGAGCAAACAGTGACTCCATTGTATTGCTTTTGCGTCCCTAAGAATTAATTCCCTCTTTTCAGCCTTCGAAAAGTTGTATTTGACGTGCGTCATACGTCTGGGTGACGAGTAAGGTTTCATTTTCCGCAGCCATACCTTGGTTTAGTTTTTCGTGCAGATTTGCAGGTAAAAATCTAGCGTGTTGACTCGAGAATCTGAAATTAGTTTAAAAAGAGTTAAAAAAAAATCAAGATATGAGGAACCTGTGTCCATATTTTCTGAGCACTGCTCCTCTCCTTTCCTCTCCAAAGCTCACAAGCAAATATTTTTTAGTTGAATAATTCTCCAAACGTGCGAAAAAATATATGCTTGAAAATTTTGCTGGACTTCACGAATGCCGTCCTTGTACTTCAGGCCACAATACGTGTCAACATTTTTAACGATGCAGTCAGCTCATGTTTTTCTTCGTGCCATTTTAGAATTTGCAGAGCATCCATAAAAGCTGCTCGTCGTCATGGTGGCTTTTGTTCGCGTTGGCACCCTCTGCGCCTCGCAGGGGAACGAGGCGAGTAATTTCCCAAGTGACGGCAATCCCTGAAGGCAGAATGAAAAAAATTCACCTATTCCTTTGAGGTCCTGCAGTACCTTGAGCATACCAAATAAAAAATGTTATACGCTCATGTTCAAGCATGCATAGCTCTATAAACCTGGAAATTACGTGTCTAGGTACCACTTTTTAAAGATTACCCTGTATCTTGTTGTTGTTTTTAATTTAGTAGCACGTGCGTCAGATTTTACCCGTTTAGCAACAAAACCTAACCCTTCGAGCCCTTCGCCTAAGCCTGAACGGGTTAAATTCACGCAGTAGCGCTTTAGATCCTGAAAATTCATTAGTTCTTTGATTTATTGTTAGGGCGGAAATATGGAAGACATAAGGGCTTTTGGATCAAACAGAGTTCGTCGAGTGGGGAAATATTGGCAAATACGGTTGTATTAGAGGAGGAAAAGTGCTCGCAAAAACGATTCCAATCCATTTTGCTATGAGCACGATATAATGGATGTTTTCTACTTAGGGAAAAAAACCTGCCTATTAAATCCTGGCTAAAAGGAATGTAAATAATAGACATTTCAAGCAAACATTACTTCATAATTAAAAATCGTCATCTTCCTCCCAAGCAATTGTAATAACATGAAGCTGTCACTGTCAAAAATTACAATGTGCTTATCAATGAGCTCCCAGCAAGTTGACTCTCGAATCATCCAGCAGCTCTGACGACCTTCATTCATCCATCGAGATGGCTGGTGGTTGCTCAGTCTTTCATGTTCACGCGGCAGTGACAGCTCCGTTTTGCTCGCTTGTTAAAAATGTTCTCTTCTTCTTCGGAGACTAATCCGCTAAGTGCCGGCGTGTCTCGCTGCCTCTGAAGGAAAATCTGCGATGATTGCCAACTTGCGTGATGCGAGGTGAGATCCCCAAACTTGGATCATTATTTCTTAGCTCCTTTGCTAATACGAACATTGTGTCAAAGTTTATTCAGTTCCTCACAGGAAACTTTTCTCTTTATGTACAAAGGGCATCAATATATCCGACTTTTATGCGCGTATTCAGTAGCGAAAGATGATTTTAAAATGGGCGAGCGTTTAACGGCGGGTCGGCAATTTTCTGTTGGAAATTCAAGTAAAAGCAGATAAGTATTGAAGGTTTTAGCCGCTAAAATTTGGGGTTTTCCATTCAATATCAATAAATTTGTTACGTGTGTAAAAAAAACAATATGCTCTTGATAAACGAAGGGATGAGTTAGCCATGCTCGTAGGTCTCTAACTTGATGACCTTGCATCACCAGATAATTAAAACGGAGCTGAGTCACTAGTCTCGTCACCCTCACGTGTTCCATCAAGTACCAATGGTATTTTGCGCCAATAGCGCGATGGTAAAATTTGCTCAAATT
Source organism: Orchestia grillus (assembly GCA_014899125.1). Taxonomy (NCBI): domain Eukaryota; kingdom Metazoa; phylum Arthropoda; class Malacostraca; order Amphipoda; family Talitridae; genus Orchestia; species Orchestia grillus. The sequence continues at coordinate 12,689 of VOMN01045421.1, forward strand.
TTGAAGTTTTGTTACATAATGCAACCCAATTTGTAGCGTCAGCTGACTATATATCACTCCTAACACACTGTTCTCATTACAGATGTGATGCAAGATTCAGTGATGTCCTCAAAATAAAAACGTGGCAATGCATTGCTTTTCTTTTCCCGGAACTCTTTGACTCTAGCCATGAGTTAAAAGCGTGAAAATTTATTAAAAGAGAGATTTTCGAAGGAAACCGTGGGAATTTATTGGTTACCTTACAAATTTCACAATGAATAAGTTCCTCAACGATTGTTCAGGGTGTCCTACAAACAATGTACTCCCTATTTGACTTTCGAAGTTAAACATACAAGTAGACGAAATACAAGTGAAAAGAATTGGACTAAAGAGTATAATATGTAGGATGATCATAAATTATTTCAGGCTAGTTGCACCAAACCCGAAAGTCCGTGTGGAGGCCACATTGCGAGCGCAGTCATTGGGACCCTTGCACGCGCCGTTTGTTGAACGTAAGCCCCCCGGGAAGGTGATACCGACTGTGCAGACAGAGGTGTCCATTCCGAAGAGCTCGCTATAACAGATGCAGCTCGTCCCGCCATCGGTATTTGCTTCAGCTGAATATTCACGTCCAGCCGCTGCCCACAGCGGGCACAGGTGTCCAATTCAGTTCTTGTGACCCGGGTGGAAACGTGATCTTGAAATTTTTCTCCTTCTTCTTCAATCTTTATTACCGGCTTGTTCTGATATCGTTAAGAAAATACAGTAAGGAATGATTAAATTGCTGTTTGATTTGTAAAAGTTTTGTGGGGTATGATAGTGTGAGAGAGATTTCACTGTATTTGTTTTATTTTCTTAGAAAGAATACGAGTGCAGTGAAGGTTGTGCACCTGAACTCAGTTAGCGAGACCCTCATGAAGCCACCTTTAATAATTTATTAAAATAGTAACTTAGGGTCCAAAAATTCCAGCATCAAAGTTTTCATGAACGAAGTATACCTGTACATGTTGCATAAAATACACTGGAGATTTATTTTAATAATGAACAGACAGACTGTCGTTAAATGTTCGAAAAATAGTCTGTGTAACAGAATTGAGAGTTGAAGTTATGATTATTTAGTCTAAAACTCTTAGCTCACTTTTTACTATGATCCTTTAACCCAACTTGCAACGTGTGTCGATTAGACGCTTCAGTGTTTGTTCATGTCTATTTAGGATAAAGTTATGAATTTAAGCCATATATTTCCATATGTTAATCCACCACTAGCTGGAAATGCATTGTCAGCATGAAAAACGTCTCTCTACGAACAGCAGCTAAGGTTGGATAAGTTATGCTAAGTTTTTCTCAAGTCAATGCTGATTTTGTGTTTGGGTTTTGGGGACCGGTTATTGTGCCTGAATGTATGTAGCTAACTGTGTATGGATGCTGATGATATATTCGTCATTTTTGTACTTAAATGTAGGTTATTGCACCTGTGTGCAGATAGGTGTGCTTATGCTCGCATTATTTTCCCTTTTACGGATTATTGGGCCTATATGCGGATTATAGAGCCTATGTGCGGATTATAGGGCCTATATGTGGATTATAGGGCTTATATTCGGATAATTATAAGGTTTATGTCCGGATAATTATAGGGCCTATGTGCGGATAATTATAGGGCCTATGTGCGGATAATTGTAGGGCCTATGTGCGGATAATTGCGGTCCTGCAAATGTTATTCTACTTAAGTGTAGTTGACTCAATAGTCGTTTCTGTCTACGGACAGGCCGTCATTGTGCTCTGGCTCCATCCAGCAGACCGTCGTTAAATGCTTCAATGCCACGCTTGCTCTTCACCTTTAAATTACTCAAGAAAAGGCCGCGAAAGAACTCGTCTGGCGTGGAATGACTTCCTTGCATCACAAGTTTTGATTCCCCTCCTGTGTTGTACAGTCCGGTGGCGCAGTCGCGTCCCGCCCGTACCCAACTTCTGCTGATTAGCGGAGGCCGATTTGTCTGGAAGACTTGGAAGAAAATTCTCCAATTCTTTGAGGATGCAGTAACCAGAATGGAAGCTGCCTTGTTGAGGCTGAACTTTATGAGGCGGACGCCTCCGAGGATTAGTCTCGCCCGAACTTTTGTTGGCAAGGAAAAGGTGCCATCAAATTCAACTGAGTAACCTTTTGTAAAACGCTTTATAATGAAACGCGAATATTCTGGCCCCGGATAAAAAGTCGCATTTCACTTCGACTGTTACCTTCCATCTCGAACGTGACTATCATTCGAACTTGAGTTTTGAACATTATTTGAAAGCTGTAGCTTGCAGTTACATAAAATACAGTTTTAGTTTATTCTATCCCGGATGAGGTAAGCATTCCAGTTTACGCGAGCAAGAGCAACTTGGTATTCGAATTCATCATTACTTGAGTAACCCTATTACCTGAGTAGCCCCATTACCTGAGTAGCCCCATTACCTGAGTAGNTACCTGCGTAGCCCCCGTTACTTGCGTAGCCCCCGTTACCTGCGTAGCCTCCGTTACCTGCGTAGCCCCTGTTACTTGCGTAGCCCCCATTACCTGGGTAGCCCCCATTACCCGGGTGGCGCCCATTACCCGGGTGGCGCCCATTACCCGAGTGGCGCCCATTACCCGGGTGGCGCCCATTACCCGGGTGGCGCCCATTACTCGGGTGGCGCCCATTACCCGGGTGGCGCCCATTACCCGGGTGGCGCCCATTACCCGGGTGACTTCATTACCCGAGTAACCCAGCATGCGACCCCCCGCCGCCAAGTGAGCTCCAGCACTCCCACATCGGCTCCCGGACGAGTGCCCGGACACGAGTCTTCTCTCCTGATGCGAGCAGTCAGCTGCTCGCATCAATGTGGTGTCGTTCTGTGCTTTACCTTACGCTGTACTCCCCCGCCTCCCACTTTATTTCCCTGCCTTCAACTCCACCCTCCGCCTCCCACTTTACTCCCCCACCTTCACCTCTACCCTCCGCCTCCAGCATTACTCCCCCGCCTCCCACTTTTTTTCTCGTGCTCCCTCAATGGTAGGTGGGGCTGATTGAGTCCGCTGCATCTATTGGGGCTTCATTTAGGGGCCGGGCGAGCTGGCTTCACCAATTGCCCGCTAATTTCCTTAACTTTGCATTGACATGAGCTCGAGCAGTGCACGTCTCCCTCAGCGATGCACCGCTCAGCGCCTCTTCTTCTCATCGGAAGCAATTGGGACGATATTAANTTAAAAGCCGGTGCCGGAAAACTCGCAATTCCCGATTGGTTTCGTTGGAGTGGAAGTGCCTCATTGTTGGGCTCTGTGTACGTGTCACGCAGTATGGCGTGCGAAAATGTGCCCAAGTGAAGGGAAAAGAACGATTTCGAAGACAAAATGCATACAGTTTTGGGATTCCATGCTTTGGCAAAATTGTGCGAAGTATTGAATGTTGCTTAAACAACCATCTGCTTTTACTGAAACTTTTGCCAAGTAGCTTTTGCTTTTGATTTTCCAACGGTATTTGTAATACCTGCTAACTGACGGAGTCCATTTTAAGCTCTAAACGGAGCTTGAAGAATTCATCTTAACTGAAAGCCTGCTTTGGCGAGTTGGAAGTGCCATTACCAGGATATTGACAACCTGGAAACCCGTGTGAACGCATGCATAAAGCAGGCCGATACCGGTGTTGAAGCGGTGACTTTGCCAATTATTGACTTCTACGAATACGAGAATATGACTTAAACCCGACATTTGTCCTGTTGTGGTGCGTTGCGTGGTAACGAGGTGCTTGATGATGGCTGAGAGATGCTGCGTGCTAGATAAATGTTGGCCGAAGTTTGAATGTGGCGCTTCAGAATGTCAATCGATTCGAGAATGGTAAAAAACTCCATATTATTGACTACGGAACACAATCAACCGATGGAACATCATCAGATACTTAATCGTATTCGCTTCGATGGATTGAGATGCAGCGATAGCGATGCTGATTTAAAAAAAATGATTGCGTCGATGCCAGAATATCGGCGTCATGTGACGCCACGCCATGCCACACCATGCCATATTGTGTCTCCTGGAAGAACGCATCACGTACAGTGGTGATAATGTGAGGTCTGTGGTGTAATATATTTCAATCTGTTGGTCAGTGTCTATCGAGGTTCTCCTCTTTGTTTTGTTATCAGTTTTTGCGCACCGTTAAAGGATTTAAAAAATATTCTATACGGGGAAAAATGAATGCCAAATTATGGCTAAGGTAACTTTAGCAGTCCCTGAATTCTGCTCTTCAGTTTCCCCACTTACACTAAAGCTACTCAACTGTCATACGGTATTAACCATTTTAGAATCCTCTAGTGCTACTGTACCGATGTAAAAGCTGACAAGCATTGGTTGTGTATCTATCTTAAGTTATTGATAACATTATTGATAGAATGAAGGTGAAAGTTACCTCAGTAGGCCAATAAAAACCCCAATAAACCAACGAAGGCCACAGAATGCCGACTATGACCCCAACCAACAAACCAAAGACCTCAAAAGGAGAATAAAGACTCCAGTACCAATTGTAAGAGCGAAGTACTGTTATCAACAGGTATTAGAACACTAAGCATATTCTAGTACTATTCACACACAGCACTGCTGTCAACACGCGGTATAATTATGTAGCATTATTTCATAAACATGAGACTTGCAAAATATCCTGGCAGATTGGTAAAAAGAATATATGTTCACATTGTAGGTATCTCTACTGAGTGTTCTTCCACTTGTTCGTAATAGAATACTAATTTTTAATTTTAATTGCGACTCAGTCACAAAATTAATCATAAATTCACTTTCTTATCCATGGAAACATTTTGTGCTCTTTTTCTGACAAAGTTTCCGGTATGAACACCCATCCCCTGCTTCAACACTGCTGGTTTGCCATTGCGCTCGCACTGGAAAGGAGAGGCCAAAAAATGATGCAGATCATTCCCACCACTCAGTGTGGCGCTGTACTCGCATTGATGCATGAGGTCGCAGTCTCCTCCAAGGCAGAGAGGTCAAAGCAGTGGCGTCCCGTTACGGCTGGGTCGCATTCTTCCGGTGTTTTTTGAGGAGCTTTTGGTGCAGCTTTGCTTTTTGTCAGACCTTCCAATGGGCCGCTCTCGCTGCGAACTATGAAATTCGTACCCTGAAAACATCGTCGCTTTATTCAGTTTTCACATTTTTAAATCGGCTTTGCAGAAATGGACATCGAGGCCTGAAATTCTGGTCCCCCTCCCCCCAGCCATACTCTCCTTCTCCCTCTACTACGACGTCCTCTCCCCAACTTTCGGAAATTTGAGATCGATTCGTTCAGATTCCACTTCATGCATTTCCTGTTTATGAGTTTCAATTTCCGGTTGAAAAATTTACTATTAAATTTGAAGAGCAAGTTTGTACTCGCCCACTTACGTGATTCTTTTTATTTGACTGGTGAGTTAGACTTATTGAAACGAGCTGCAGTAACAGCACTTCTATGATATATGATGTCATTTGGTATTGAGTTGGAGCATTTTCTGCTTATTTAGCCGCTAGATTGATGGAAGGCTACCCGAAAATTAATTTTCAAACGAGACATTCCTGCTCCCATAAATACAATCATGAAAATTGCTGCTTCCGAACTTTTCCAATTTAGTAGGTGAATGAAAATGTGGAGAATAGGCAATTTTATTGCATTTATTGCACGAGTTTTTTATTTGCCTTTCCCTTGTACGAGTAAATGAATTATTCTTTTAGATTTCACCAGATACAGCGTTATTTGAATTTAAGCAAATTTTAGCTAAATTTAGGAAGAAATTGCAGAGTTTATTGATTGTGTTAACTTAATATCATTGAGCAACTGTGAGAGAATTAAGCCGACAATTTTATTTAGGCGGAGTAAGACCAAATTTGATCTCAGTGTTAGGTGCTCAAACAATGACACTAATCTACTTCAAGTCTAACCGAGACAGACTTAGCACTGAGGCGTCAGTGCGCAAACTGATGAACACTAAATGTCATGAATGTACGGAATATTTTCATTCCCCTTCTGTATGATACTGAACATCAGAAATATATATATATAGGTACTCGGACAGGGTGTTAAGGGAAAAAAGGTACAAAATTTCCAACCTACCAGAAAGAGCAAACTAAACATTCTTGCCTCTATGAAGCTTTGAGAAAAAAGTTTAGTTTTTGAGATATTTGATGAAAACGTTTAGATTAATAAGTTCTAGATAGTTCTTGATGACGCAGCAATTTAGCTTTCTGCTTGCCTATTTGTTGTTCATTCTCTATTGTGACGCGGCACTGGCAACATAAACCGCTTAAGAAACGTGTAAATGGCAGACATCTACCTCGCTTATGGTGCCGCTAATGGTAACGCCAGACAGACAAGGTATACCGAAAACGTTTTCCAAACAATTACATACTAGGTTCCAGAATATTTTCCAATTTACACCAAAGACTACGTGACAATGAGAGTTTTGAAATAAACCAAAGAGATATAGATGTTAAGGAAGCAGTGCTAGACCGTTTTCATCGTAATCTAAGAGCTAGCACGTATGGAGTCGCAGCAGCTCTCGGATTACAGAGCCATTGGGGAATTTGGAGTGCATTGA
>VOMN01045431.1:0-21898 GCA_014899125.1 Orchestia grillus
GTGTTGGAATTAATAAAGGTTCTTTAACGTTCTTTAATTCCCCAAAAATTTTCAACTTTGAATACAGCTCGATTCTAAAATCTTACGTTGTGAGCGTTTTATTCGGCAGCAATTTGAGGATTCTAAGTGAATTAAGTAGGAAAGGAACTATGTTTAAATAATGGGGCATTAAATATGCAGGGGAAATTGCATCCTGATCGCATGAGGAAAATCAGAGGATTAGTTCTCATGTGTGCGAGAAAAGTTATGAGCTTTCATTTGAGCTGTCATTCATTTTCATTTGAGCTTTCATTTATCCTTGAGCTGTCTAAGTTTAACAGGTGAGAAATGAAAGGCGTATTAATCGAGGGGGGGCCCGATTATCCCGGATGTAGGGTGAGAAGAGAAGAGGAGAATAAAAAACATTTCTGTACATACGAGTAAATATTGTCATAAGCTTCATTTTGAAAGTAATTCTATGTCTCTAAGACAATTAGATAGTAAAATAGGGGGTGTTTAAAAATTTAAGGAAATATATGTGTTGGGAGGATCGTACTCTGGTCTCATAAAAAACAAATGAACGGATTAGTTCTTATGTAAGTGCATGAAAGAAATTATGAAATTTTTTAAAGACTAATTTGAACTCAGTAAGTAAAATAGGTGAGAAGTAGGAGGCATTTTAATACTGAGGACCCTGTCCTTTCCCATGTGCGGTTAGGGGTAGGAATGAAAAACTATCGCTGCTCATAAGTATTGCATTTAGTTTTATTTTAAAAGCCATTTGAGGTCTTTGATTAAATTAGGCAAGAAATAAGCTATATTTCTAAAGTGGTGGGGATTAACATGTCGAGGAGATTTGACTTGCTTGTATGACAGAACAGGTTAGAAAATTATTTTTATGCGTACATGTGGATAAAGTAATGACCTTTGATTTGAGACTAATTTGAGTTTCCTAAGTAAAACAAATGATACATAAGAGGCATTTTAATATTGAGAAACTACTCCTCCTTTTGCTATGGAGGAGGGGAAGGGTTCGAGGAGGGGAGAAAGACTATTGCAGCTCATAGATAACGACATTTTCGTCATATCACTATTTTGAGAGCAGTGTCGATGGCACTCCGGTATTACTAGGCATATACAATTTTTAAAAGTATTTGCTGTGATGTCAGAATAGGATTATGTAGTGTTTTTTCACTGAACTCTGTCAAATCAATAGTTAAGATGCATTTAATTCTCTAGGTCAAATCTCTCGACAAATATGCGAGCCAAATTTCTAAATGTTTCAAATTTCTTTAATTTAAAATTTTGAATAATTCTATATGAAGTATATAAAATAATGTAAACTTCATGGAGAAATTATACGTATAATAAATTCAAGGTTTCTTTTAAATATAATGATATTTTGAGAAGCTTGCTAAAATTAATCTTAAGTTCAACTTTTTATTCTTGTAATGGCTCCTTGAGCCGGTAGAGATGTTTATCCGCATAATCTCACAGCTGGACAAAGTGGCTGGGATTTCTTCCATTGATAAGCCCGGCGTCACCGTGTCTGCTGCTATCTCAACTGCGCTCTGAGCCAGACCCTATTCTTCGCAAACATGCTCGCCAATACTGGGTAACTAAATTTATTAAGTATGATGAACTAGTGAACAGATCAAATGAAAAGGGACTTTACCATTGAATTGAGTATAAATAATTAACTACCAAGTGTAAATTAAATTCACCAAGTACATTTTCATATTAGGCATAGATTAATTCTGCAATTTCAAATGACCAAGACAACAATGAAGTTACATTGAAATTAATAGGTGACTGTATACTATTGCTAGTGTATTGTAAAATTAAATAGATTTTTTCAAATTTCAAAGTCATTCGTCATAATTCGATCATATGTGTGCTGTGTAGACGCCGGGGTAAGTTTCATTGATGATAAACTAGCCCTTGATATTTGCCATTCACAATTTGGCAACCCTCAATCACCATTCAAATACATTTTTGCTATGCAGTACACAATTTTCTAAACTCATATAATTGTCTTTCTCCTTTACATGTAATTTTCATTGTAAGAGAATGATTTTAGAATGAATATTTTATTCCTGGGTAGTGAAAATTTCATGCTGTTTCTTTAAAATCATAAAACTGCCATTTGAAGTCATAATATTTTTAATAAGATGTCCTTTTATTTAAAAATATGCATTTAATTAAATTTTAAAATTTATAAAAGTATTACTCAGAAACTATTTGTACTTGAGATAATTTATGTAATGTATTCAAAAATTTGAAGCAGATATTTAAAGTGAGAATTATCTTTATTAAGACAATTTGATAATCATTTTTGAAAGGCAATACAGATTTTTAAGTATTTATTTTTTGTATTATCATTATTTATGTATGCTTTAGCATGTAATTGCTGATAATGTTAATGATTGGCTAATGTAAACTGATTTAATATTAAAATGTAGCACATTTTTGCTAGTAGTATTTTGATAGTTTTGAGACAGCAAAATCATTGGTAGGCATACAGTAGTATGTATTGTGGAATAGTATAAACAATCAATAGTTATTAATGATTGAGAGCAGTAAAAGTCTGATCAAAGTTGTCTTAAATGTGCTGTTGCTTTTATATTGATTTCATTGTATGCATAAAAATACAAAAAAAAAAATTCAGTTAAAATATGTTCATATTACTCAAAATCTTGTCATTGCTTTTGCATTGGTTGTTGTTTTGTTTTATTGTGTAAGATTGTGTTCCTGACGTTAGAAAACATTCCTAGGTAATTTTATTGAGAAATTTCTTTAACTTTACTATGAATGTTATTAAAGCCTAATCAATTGTGCCTGCTTCCCAAATCTGTCAAGTTTAGAGTCTAAGGCTTACCAGACTATTCTATTTATTTCGAATGCCTTTCCCTGTTAGGTAAAAACTTGCACTTTTTCTATTTTTAACAGGTTTATCAATTTCTCTATCCACCATTAAGCAGAAGGTTCAAGCATCTATAATAAAGAAATTATGTCAAGTGAAAGAATTCTGGATTTGGAATTTTCAAGCCCCATCAATTTACTTCTACAAAAAGCCAACTGCTACTGTTCTAATTTTTTACATGTTTAGTGTTCACATCTATGCAAGTGAATAAATTTCCTGTTATGAAGCTCAATGATTTAAATTTTCTGTTTTTGAATGATGTTTTTGTTTTTCAGTAAACTTGCTGGGCGCACAATTTCCATCACAGGAGCCAGTCGGGGCATTGGAAAAGCTTTGGCCCTCAAAGCTGCCAAGGATGGAGCTAACATTGTTGTGGCTGCCAAGACTGCTGAGCCTCACCCAAAACTGCCTGGCACAATTTACACTGCTGCAAAAGAAAGTTAGTATGTCAAGGACTTGTATACTCTTATAATTTTACACGTTTAGGTTCTGTGATATTACTTGTTTTATGTTCATTACTGACAAAAAATCTGTCATACTGTTTATGCATCTTGGCTTCCAGAGCTGTTCTTACCACTTTAAACTGCATGAAGAATTTGCCTTGTAAACTGAAAATGAACTTCAAAGTAAAACTGAGTTGTACTGTTAGAATTATATCAAATATAGCAATGGAAGTTGAACCCCAGTTAAAGTAACATTAGTATGTGTACTTTTTGCAAGTAATTTTTAATTTTGCATTGGCTTTATTATGGTAACAATACCTGTATTTATTTCCTTAATAGTAATAAGTGTAAAAAATTTCTGTCCAGTATGCTAGCGACTGTCATAACACTAATTTTTTACATTAAATTAACCATCTTGCTTTAACTGAAAAAATTTAATCTATTAGTTTTGAATTGTTATATAAAAATGTTAAATAGGTTAATTCCAAGCTTTGTAAATCCACTGTTCTAAGATGAATAAATTTGTATTACCAAGTAATAAAATGGTTCCAAATGTTTCAAAATAAAGTGTTTGCTACACTTACATTTTTTTGCTTTCAAATTTTAAACCAGCCATGTAGGGGTGCACATCATTCTTATTCCCGAAAGAGAATGCATTTTCCAGTCTCATGATGCATAAAATGCATGGATTACTTGGAAATTATTGTAAAATGTAATAGTTGATCATTGGTTAGTTGATTGTTAATAGAAATAAGAGAATTTATTCTTTCAGTTGAGTCTGCTGGTGGGAAAGCATTGCCATTCATTGTGGATGTTCGGGATGAAACATCCGTGGCAGCGTGTGTGGCTGCTGCCGTGCAGAAGTTTGGAGGCATTGACATCTTGATCAACAATGCCAGTGCCATCTCCCTCACTGGAACTCTAGAGACCTCAATGAAGAAATATGATCTCATGCATCAGATCAACACAAGAGGCACTTATCTAGTGTCAGTACATCTTTGTTTTGGGATGTTTAGATGTTCTGTAGCAAGGGAGCTTCACCCTGAGAGTTACACAAAGAGCTGTTCTAGGAGAAATAATTCACCCTCATCAGTTCTGTTCTTCTAATTTTATGCAACCATTCCTAATATAGTTTAGAATGAAATTATCACTTCATAAAAATTTTCTTTAGATCGAGTGTAACTTACTTGATGTTAAAGTTTTTCTGTTGTATTAGACAACTTGCATTTAACAAAAACTTGCTTGCAAACAGGAAACCTTCAGGAAAACTTGTCCTCACTCAGTATTGAGTTTTCCTGCCAAGCTCATTCTTTGTTGACCAAGCTAGCTTTTCAACCAATCAGTGTTAAGATGCAGCGTGAAATGAGTTCAAAATACTTAGATGGGCCCTAAATTGCTTTCTTGCTGCAAAATATACTTTGAAATAGAAGGTTAAAACTTAATTCCTTGTCTTAGCTTCACTAATATTTTATATAAGTTAACATATTTTATAAAAATATGCATATATTTGTCATTCAAAAAAGATCTATACTTAGCCTTAGTAGGTCGTTCTTTCAGGCTGCATATTCAGATCTTGTCATGGTGAAGGTATCTATAATTAATCTTGCCTATCCTGGGAAATTTGGCATTTTTGTATGAGTTAATTTCATTCATATTCATAATAAGGTTGTTTTCAGTGTTTTCTAAACTTTTTAGTCAAAGGCCCTACCTAAATTAGCAAACTCAGTTCTTTGATGATCAAAGTCATCGGCATGTATAGAACCAAAGTTGAATTAAAGGGTATAGTTGCTGCCAGGAAAGTTCTCACTATCACTCCTTGCTTATCAAATCATTCATCTGTTTATTTTTTTTGTGGAAATATTTGCAGACCTTTTGTATGGCAGGGCTAATTTTATTGTCTGCTGCTACACTGAGTAATAAATGCGTTTATCATACTGTAGATAGAGTGCTAGGCATTAATCTACTCTCCATATAGTTGAACCTCTAATTAACAGTCTCATTAAATGGAGAGATTAGCCATTAACCTGAATATTCTCCATGTGATTTTTCTGCGCTTTTGTGGAAGACATTCGGGCCAATGGGATGGTCATTCAGACAATCATATTTTTTCCATTGCATCTGATATTTACTAACGCTGCATGTCCGTAGATGAACGGTTCAACTATGTAACGTCCTTCAGCGTATCCTGGGGACTTAGCAACTGTCAAAGGATTGGTGGCATTTTTCAGCTATTCTCATAACTTTCACTTGTGAAAAATTTACCTGGTGAAACGGAAATGAATTTTAAACTGAAGTTAAGTCTACCTATGAGAATCACATATGATGTGTTTACAGTGGTTGAATCCCTGATGTTCAACTAATTGGATATGTAAAGCAGCTTTTATAGATACCAAAAGAGACTTATTCCGCATCCACACTTTTATACAAATTTTTTTGTACACTGTGCAGTTCGAAGATTTGCCTGCCCCACCTCATCCAAGGGCAGAACCCCCACATTCTGAACATCTCGCCACCCCTGAACATGAAGCCGCGCTGGTTCAAGGACCACGTCGCCTACACCATGGCCAAGTATGGCATGAGCATGTGTGTGCTGGCAATGGCTGAGGAGTTCAGGGACAAGGGCGTCGCTGTCAACGCTCTTTGGCCCAGAACAGGTGGGCCGGCTCTGCTGTAGGAATTTCGCTCGTTTTTTTGTGGTAATGTGGTTTTTAAATTTTTTTTCTATCTGTTTATATCTCCGTAAAACTGTCACTACTATCGTAAAATTCTGTAAGCAATGGCTGCCCTGAATTGGGGTGAGATATTTAAAATTATGAAATAAGAGCTGATTAAACATATTTTTAGCATCGACTATAAAAATTAGGTACATCAGTTCACTATACATATGCCATTGTAGATTTATATCTTTGAATTTGAGCTTTATTGAAAAGCTATGAATGATAATTAATTCATTTAATATCTTATCCATTTAGCTTGCTACGGTTTTACCATCTTATTTCTATCAAAGCAATCCACGTGGTACTTCACATTATTTCTATCGTGCGATATTCGTGGGCTTATCGACGAGCTAAAACCTGTTGGCCTTCTATGGAAGCTGAATTCGCTACCGCCAGTGGGCTCGAGCGCGTAGGTGACGAGGTTATTTGCAATTCTTTGACGAGACATCAGAAGTGAACAAACTGAAAAGCCTCTTCTTATGCAGAACTAAGCTGATGTTCTACTACTCGTTAATATAGGGTAAAATTGCAGTAGTCAGCAGAACTTGTTTGAGACTTGTATTACTCTGCGCCTTTGTTGAAACCTGTTTTTGTTTTATTGTGACTGGTTTCTATTGCCAGCGCATCATTTTCTAATAGCCAAGTATAAGGAAGGCTCAGATACTTCCTATTCTTTTTATACGAGACTATGATGTTCAGTAAATGGAAATGAGCCAGTAAAGCAGTGCCATCGCAGTCTCGTGGCTGTTAAAATGCAATCTCAAATGACGCTCTTTTTTTTATTTGATCGTGTTAAATAAGGCCCCTATTATTCTTATAATTCTTTGATTTCACAGCAATTCACACGGCTGCCATGGACATGCTTGGTGGGACTGGCATCGCTTCCCAGTGCCGCAAACCCGAAATCATGGCCGACGCTGGCTACGCCCTTCTGACACGAGACTCAAAGTCTTTCTCTGGAAAATTCATTATCGACGAAGAAATTCTCAAAGAAGAAGGCATCACTAACTTCGATTCCTACGCTAATGATCCTAAAGCGGATCTAATGCCTGACTTCTTTTTGGATGATTTTGACGAGGCCCTCACCCAGGCTGTCCTCCAGAAAAAAGACAAACCTGCTGCCGTCAAAGCTGAAGAAGCTGCCGGAGCTGAGGCCCAACAAATTGCCAAGATTTTTCAGAGCCTCTTGTCCGTTATTACTCCTGAGATTGTTGAAAAAACCAAGGCCATATACGCTTTCGACGTCACCGGCCCTGGGGGAGAAGCAACGCGTTGGTGGATCAACCTCAAGGAAGGAAGTGGAGGAGTAGGAGAAGGGAACCCCTTATCTCCGGCTGACGTCACTTTCACACTTAATGCCGATGTTTTTGGTAATGGTCCCAATGTTTGTGGTAATGGTCCCAATGTTTGTGGTAATGGTCCCAATGTCTGTGGTAATGGTCCCAATGTCTGTGGTAATGGTCCCAATGTTTTTGATAATGGTCCCAATGTTTTTGGTAATGGTCCCAATGTTTTTGGTAATGGTCCCAATGTTTTCGGTAGTGATACCGATGTTTTTATCAATCTATGTAGCTAGTAGTAGTCTTCTCGAGTACAGTCGATTCCGCTTATAAGGGTCACCACAAGACAAGACGATTTAACCCTCACCACTGGTGAGGTATTAGCTACCCGCCTTATATCGGGTATTAGCTACCCGGTATGGTGTATTCAAGTCTGCGCCAGATGAAATTGTTTAATAGGATAAAAAAATTGTTATTTGCAGTTTCTACTTCAAGTAGTAATATATTCAAATGCAAAGTTAGAAATAAATTGATCAACATGAAGTTATTTAGAAAAATTTTCCGTGTAATTGTGATAAAAAATAAATGCCCCATGTATAACGACTATACAATTATGAAAAACAAAATGCTTAGTTATTAGCTAGTTTAGACGCACAACGAATTCTAATATAACGCCATCGATTGCTTAGGTGGAGAAAACGAGTTAATCGAAAACTACTTCGTAAAATTATCACTTTAATTATGCTAACCTTGAAAAAGTTGCATATTTTCGTTCTATGAAAAAGAATTAAATATTTTTATCAATCATTAAAACTTTCATCATCGTTATATACGTCTAGATCTTTGATATACGTTTAAAAATCTATTTAAATACTTGGTCCCGGTAACAAGATTCCCGACTCAAATAAAAAGTCAAAGTTAACATAGGTTACATGCATTTGATTCGGGTCCAGAGTGTTTGGACCGTTTAAGCGGGTGTCCCTTATAACAGGTGACCCTTATAAACGGAATCGACTGTACCTACTTCTGATGGTGAAATGCCCGATCCTGTATTATTTGTAATGATGAACCTCATGAGGCAGCTGACGCTTCTGTTTTAATACTTAGTTCTCAAATGATTGTTTTTAGGTTCCAGTTTGTGGAATGAAGTAGTCACATTTGGCATCTGCAGAGTCGTTAAAAGGGGAAGGTTTATTTTGTTCATGTGACTGTCTACTTTTGGAGGGAATAATATTTCTTGCTCTTCAGAATGAGTAATTTGTAAAGATCTCAATCATGTAAAATATAAGTAACTGTTTGTAACTTCTAGAAACTTCTCGCTCTGCAACTGCTCTTTCCTAGAATCTCAAGTCATTTTCAAAAATAAATAGGATGTATGTTGGATCATTGGAATTTCTGGTTTGATATCAATGACAGGATCTAGACACGTGGACAATCAAGCCTGAGTTCAACAGGAACACCTCAGTCTCGACTTGAGATCGTCCCTGTATTACAATGCTTTCAATATTTCTTGAGCCGAAGGACTATCGGGTTTCTTCTAGGTATTTATTAATATCGATTGGTAACTTTATAATAGTATTAATTAGTTGCAAACTAAACACTTGAGAATTGATCAAATTAGAACAACGTCGTCTGTGTTTAGGGCTCAAGGGTTAATATTATTCATTTAGTTCATTTAGAAGTGGTAGTGAGAGCGAGTGCATTTGTTCGTATTGATTCTTTACACGGCTTTCGCTGTATCTTTCTCGACAGATACACAAAAATTGAAGCCTTTATCGCGTGATTTGCGCTAGAATTAATTTGAGGGTAGGAATAACTTTGATGCAGTAGAAATGTGTATCGGATGCTCACATTTCTCTCGACAAAAGCTTCCAACCAATCGGGAGCTCGTATTGGAGCACTTTTTTCTCCTAAGAAGTGACGTGGCGTCGCGTAAATTCGCTCATGAGAAAATTTTCCTCCAATTTTCCGGATTTTAAACACTCCTAACATTAAAGCTTCATAGAATGTATGCTGGCATGATTTGCTGCTGGACTTGGATTACTGTCCAGGTTTTTGTAGAATTTCATTTTTCTTGAAGTAAATACGTGTATCCTCAGTTTGTAGGGGTTGCTCTTAGAGAACCGTAAGTGCCATTCATTGACTCCCAGACTATCTCTTGGATAGATTCACTTGCAGTTTGTTCAGCAGTGTATTCCATGATCACTTTTCGGAATTTGTTCTTGTGTGCGTAATCGTGCACGAGTCGTATAATCATTGGCGAACATCAGAAGTTCATCTGCCTAGTGAAGGTGTGCGTAAGTATTAATTAGATGTTTAAGCAAGTAATTTGTTACTGTGTTCGCAGGCAAGCTGTTCTCCGGGGACCTGAAGCCCACCGCTGCCGTCATGTCAGGCAAAATGCGACTCAAGGGCGACATCAGCAAGGCCCTGAAGCTCGAAGGCCTCATGGGCAAGTTGAAGTCCAAGCTCTAAGTCTGGTACTCAGCTGTGCACATTCCTATCTCGCAGCTAACGTGTGGCAAGTAATTTATACCACTTTAAACCCCTTACCCGTTTGGCTGTCTGATGAAAGCGTGTAATTGTCGAACGATTTGACTGTTTTAGTTGCATGAGTGCACTCGTGAATGATTGGTTCATGCCGTGAGAAGTCAAGGAAGGACGAGGGAACTTGTTGCGAGCTTTTTCTACTAAAGTTTTGGTAATGATGCCCATGACTCGTTGACTCGTTCTTGCCAGGGAAGGGATTATTGCGGTGGACTGGGCGTGAGCTGCCGCTGGGAATGTTAGTGCCTTATCAAATGTTGAAGGATCCTGGATATTATTAAATGAGTTCGTTTGTACAGTAGATTGTTTTCCACTTAATTGGTCGTGTAGAGTTTAATACTACTAAAAATTTTTTTTGTTCATATATCGGTATTCTATGTTGAAGTTCTTAAAATATTAAAGATGATTCGCTTACCTTAGTTGCGGCAGTGGTAACCAGCTCTACTTAAAAAATGGGAAGTCAACTTCATTTCATAGGATTATTGACACCTTTCGTTCAAGATCTCTCGAGTAGGTGTTCTGTGAGGTGCGTTACCCAAAAAAATGGTACTCCAATCATGGAAATACACGAGACTTCATGCACAAGATTCTCATAAAGCTAGCGTTTCGGTTGAGACGCATTTGAGATTATGGTAGCGTTGATAGAATAGCTATCGGCTACAAGGAGCGAACTAAACTTTGATCTTTGAAAATTCATAATGTAATTCTAATATATTTCTGTTCTGCCTTGGGTGATTGAATTTTTGTTACACCGTAGTTCTCAGTTATTATTCGTATATTTTTATAAAGTTTTTCCCATCCGAGTGACTGTCAAATGCTGCGCATTATCCCGCATTTGATTCGAACTCTGTAGTCCCGCGTGATATGCTCTCATCGCGTCCGAGAGATAGAGAAGCATGGCAGTTTTTCGTTAGTATCCTGGATATTTTATTTCTGCTTCACGTCCACCAGGACAAGAGTTACCTTTTAAGTTGAATGAACGAGTTAAAAGAAGAGAATTTTTGAAGTCAACCTGGTAGTTGGAGTGAGGTAATGGGTTGACTATGACAAAGGTAGATTCTTTATATCTATGTTTTTTATTCTTGAATAATTTATGGCTCAATTTTTCTGTTTTTATGTGATAGATTATTTAAATAGTGAATATGGGATAGAAAACTAGTGGCGTTAAATTGCCATTGCTGTATGACTAAAACCCATTTACAAATAACGATAGCTGTTAAGGTGTGGATACATCACATGTAGTGTAGGTAATTACTAACAAGTTATTTCTATTGGGATGAAAATACCTCAGTTTGTGGTAAATCCCTAGCCATTTGGCACTCTCACTGTTCTAAATGCATGTCTACCTTTAGTCTTCCGTGGGTTTGAACGAGTTGTTACTAGTAATGCCCGTGCGATCAGTTAATGTCTGAAGATAGCCGAATATATGAGTCTGGCACCCTATGCTGCGCGCAAGAGTTACTTCCGTCACAACGTCTTATTTAAACTTAAATCATGGAAGTCTTTAACAGTATGGGGATGACGTTTACAGTGAAAGTATTTTGTTGGGATCGTTTTTTAATAATTCTCATTTTCAGACGAGTTGTATTATTACGTCCTTCCAGCTCCTAAAACAGGAGTTAAATGAGAATATTAGGCGTCAAGAAAGCGATCCATAAAGGTTTATTTGGTTTATATGTATTGTGGACAACATAATTGTTATCGGTAAAAAGGCTGTTGCGTTGAACTATCGAGGAACAATGATAAAACACTATTTGTTGTGCCGTCTTATTATACTGTACCCTGTTTTTAAATCCGTATTAGAAATTGTCTAACTTCAGTTTCATATAGTGTACGATCATGGAACATAAAATAGGAATCTTCTTTCACTTAAAGTCCGTCGTCTGAGTTAGGATACGAAAAATTTACATTTACAGACGTTTGTATTTTACTTGCTTTCGTTGTCGCACTTCACTCAATTTTCCCTAGCATTTCTTTGAACAAGACTAGAATAGGTTCCCCTTTCGGAAACTACGCACATTCATATTCTTTCAATGTAAGGGTGTTCCTCGCCGAGGCTTCAATGTGCTGGAATCTGGCGGAAACGTAACTATTGAAATTTTTTTTGCTGAGAAAGCTTTAGCTCTGTTAATTTTTACGCCTCTTCTTTGTGGCTGAAATGGGCAGCCATATGGAAATTCCACCAGTAAATTCATATTGATCTATTCACTCTATTTTAACAAAAAACGGACATTCCAAGAATGACTCGACCAGATTCATCCCATGGCAAGCCATTTCCACCGCCAACGCGAGTATTGCCGCGCTGAGCCCCAGTGTAAGAATGAGGAAGGGTCCTTGAACGTGATTAAAATTCAGTGCAATTTCATTTTTCTCTAAGTGAACGTCTCGCTTCATCTTCATGAAGTCCTCGTACCATTTGGGGATGACGCCCGTCTCGAAGAGGTTCTGGATACCCTGGTTGAACTTGTAACTCCACGGGGTGTGCTTGCGGAAGAAGAACGCAAGCGGGCCAGTGTATACCTGCTCTTTGAGGAAGTAGAAGCCTGTGGTAGCGTTCCAGTACTCTGCTGTCCACAACCTGCAATGTCGGGGAAATATGAGCTGGGGTAAATATTGAAGAGCCAAAGAACCGCAGTTGCGGGCGGTTTTGTAACATTCGTTAAAGCTATCACGATATCGTCCCAGTACAGCAACTTCTCTCGAAAGAGAGATGTTTGAATTGCCTCAATAAGCGAATACTGAAATTTTCTGACTAACCTATTCTTCGTTTCGATTCCTCGAGTAAATGCGTTTGTCTAAATAATTATTGGTAAAATCAGTGCTCTACGATTACCATAAGTCTCAACGTTACTAAGGGGGGCGCCACACTGGAAAAGGTACCCCACAGTAGGGGTGGCAGTAAAATTTAGATTACGGCAAAAAACCAGCAGGTTTAAGATTATTAAGGAAAAAAGTCATGTCAGGCAAAATGCGACTCAAGGGCGACATCAGCAAGGCCCTGAAGCTCGAAGATAAAATTTACCAACAAATCCTCTAGTTCTGCACAAACAACTAGAATTGTGACAGTTATCCACGATACTGCGGTCGTATAAGGAAAGCGTCGGGTGAGAATTTCGTCAGATGTGTTGGAAAATAACATCGCTGACGATATTTATGTAGTTTCGAATGCCATGTAAGATGGAACTGTAAATCAACGATGGAGGTAAGTCATGTGAAAAGGTAGTAGTACGACCTGCCCTACAGTCTTGCATTGCTTCCATGAATGTATACTCGAGCAGGAGAAAAATCCTCTGGCCGCTTGAGCCCTTACGAAATTTAATCTTGTTTAGGCAGTGATACTGGAATGCAACAACAGTAATATGAAGAGTAGTACGTCTGGCAAGAACGTTTCAACCATACAATGATGTACACGGAAGACTATTAGTTAAGAACATATTGTACTTAAGTAATATCAAGTGACCATCATACGAATATCAGCACTAAAGTTCTGGTTCTATCACCTTCAAATCAACGAGTTTATCTCCTTTACTTCGAGCTACTGCTAAGGTAAGATGCGTCTTGTGGTCAGTCGGTCTGGTTTGTCTTGGCTTTGAATTTGGAGAAATTCATCAACATTTCGCAGTTAGTATGAAATGAGAAATGGCTTCTATTACTTAGTTGTCAGAAAATATATATTCACAAATTTGTTGCTGTGGTAAAATCATATGACCGTCCATTTATCGTTCGAAATTCCAGCAGTTTTAGTTTATACAGTAGGGTGCGAGGGCTATTTGAGGACATGTCGTTTTCAGTTCCTTACACATTCAAATCATTTATAGTATTTCTTATTTCAGATGACCCCTTTAAATGAAGGTTAGGTTATATTCGTACTTTAAAAGTCCCTATCTACATCAAATGTGATACAAAGAGAGCGAAGAGAAGAAGGCCCCATCTAGTCGGGACTGTGGAAAACTGAGTCTATTCACAGGTGTGTTCCCACATCGGATTCCCTGAGCATAAAAACAGCAAATTAAGAAGGGAAAATAGACATACGAGAGATAGCGAAGTGTGAAAATTGAAAAAAAGAAGTGGGTACGAAAGATAGAGGTCCTGAAAGTCTATATATAATTGAGGTAAATTTAAATTAAGATGTTCACCCAAGGATTGAAAAACCATGCTGTCATATTTACTTTAACTGCTATTATGATGGTTTTAGTAGTTTTGTGTAGTGGTCATGTCATACCACCTTACATTTTTCCACGGTCTTAGCGTTAATGCTGCTGGATACATTGATTTTCTGAAAACGGTTGTAGCCCTGGATAGAGAAGGTATCTAATGAAAGGCCACATGTCTTTCAGCAAGACTCAACATCTTCTCACAAAGCAATAGAAGTAGAAAATTGTGCATCAGATAATTTTTACGACCACATGACTCCAAATTTGTGGCGCTTAAACTCACTAGAATTAAGTTCTGTGGACTATTACGTGTGGAGCGTTGTTGAAAGGGAAGCTAATCAATATCCTCATGGTATCATAGCTACACTGAAGGCCGGCTTTGTCCCGGTGATATCCGAAATAAATGACAACCTAATTTTGGCTTGTCGGTTTCGGAGCCGTATAGAAGCAGTCATTGAAGTCAAAAGTGGCTCGATAGAATAATTTGATAAAGAAGTATCATCGAAGATATTTTTGCAAATTTGATTTAAATGTATAATTTTTATTATATATCCTTTTTTTAACATACTAAATACGTCATCAAATCGCCCTCGCACCCCGTATTTTATTGGAACAAATTTACGAGGAGTTGCAGCTTTCATGATATATTTGATGCCATGATGAATCTTCGAAATAAGTATGAGACCTCAAAATCAATACGCTACTGTGAAAAATGATCTTGCTAGGTAGTTGAAGATTTTTCCTTGGCTAGCTGAATGGAAATAAAACTGACTACAACCCTGCTCACTTGAGGTACGAGTAGGTCTCCACCAACGCGTGTTGTCCACCTGAGAGTATCTCAATGCCCGTAGCAAGATGCATGTCCTCATCCTCAATGGGAAAAAGGTCCATCTTCTGACCCAGCTTCCTCATGGTCAATTCGGAGGACTTCAGCAGAGCAGCGGGGACAAACTCGCCGTAGTCCAACATCAGGGTTCTGTCAACAGGTTTAGATGACTCAGGGTGGTTACCCAGTTAAAATGTTTAAAAAAACTCATTTTCATCGGCATTGCTACATATAAAAGTTAACTCATTTTTCCATCACATACGTGGCTTCGATATGGCAGTTCTTATTGAAATGCAAATGCGTGTTTGTCGTATGAAGTTGTCTAATAGGACAGTGTCCGTGATTTTGCATCATAGTTCAAAGACTGATTTCTTTAATTGAGGGGAAAGACGATAATATCTAATTGTGGTACCAAAAAGATTAAAATGCAATTTGTCTATTTCTGGTTTCATATCATAGTACGAACTAAATACAATAATGAATGGTCACTCTCACATAGCTTCCGAAGCCTTAAAGTACGTGATGCAATGCAATTTGAATATTGAGGAATGGCCATTAGGAGAGGCAAATAGACACAGAGTTTTTTTAAATAAAATTAGGGTCTAAAATACATCCGGAAACTAGATGGCTAACATAAACTAATAAATGCGAAGTGTGATTCCTTTGTGGTGGCGTCTATTTTGAATATCTAAATCGGAACTAAAAATTATCGCAAAGACAGCACATAAATTTTTGAGTACAACGAGTATTTCATGTGGCAATCCAAACATGGGCAATTTTTGTTTCAACTGGAAGCGATTTTCAGCGTCGGAGCATGAAGCATTTGAGTGACTAGCGACGATGTGTTGCAACATTACAGAATATGTATCTTTGATCAATTGAAAGTTATCCATTTCAGATACTAAAATAATTTAATTTGTGAAGAAAAACGATATCACAAGGCGCTATATCGATTTTGCAAGTAAAACAAAATAAAAATGCAATGGTTAGGATTAAAATATCAGTGAACCGACAAACGGTGTACGAACGCACGTATTGAGCTGAGAAAGATACGCGCATGTCATGATTTACAAGTCGATCGCCCTGAAAATTTACAAGGTAATTTTAAGAATGTCTAGTTTTAATACGTTTCAAATCAGAATTGTGAACGTCAGCAAAAGCGTTCTTTCTACCTGAATAATTATAGAAGTTTTATTTCATTCCAAAAATTTATATTTGTGCCAAAAAGAATATTCGTAGTATTTAGTTGTTAGGCAAATACACTGCACTGAACTCGCGAAATAAAATCAGCAGAATCCTCGGCAGTAAGCGAGCTAGAGATGGTCCCACACCTCCATTAGGCACTAGAACAAAAAAGAAAAGAGTGGAAGAACGTACTGCGTATTATGTTTACTTCAGGTAACTAATAGATCGCTCTGATGATTGTTTGAAATCCGGATGCACACAAGGTGATAAAAATATAAAACGTACGTAAGCTGAGAAGCAGGAAACCATTATCGAGGGAATTAAGATGAAGGAAAAATCACGATTGAAATTGTATTCAAATTTGGCTTGAATCTACAATACGAAAATGAAACTCTGACCTTGCGGCCCAATAGCCGGACTCGGGTCTGAAATTCAACTATCAGGTTCCAGTATTCGCGGACACGCTGGATGAAATGTTAGGGATTGTAAAATTTGTATATGATAGCAATATAATACCCGAGTGAAAATCATTTCGTTGTAGTAATTGTTCAAAGTTACCGTAATTTCCATGAATAAATAAATAGTACTTTTAAATTTATTGCATTGATTTCAACGACGATTGAAAACGGGAGTATGTCTCGTGGAATTTTGCATAACTTATAACGAAGTAAGTGAATTCATTTTGCAAGTCGCGGATTACACCTCGGCAAGTCACACCAAAACTCAGTCTACCTCACTGAGGACTATAACAGTTCATTAAAACAGCGGCAACAAGCAATGCTAGCGAAATTGGCTTGGAGTACTTAGATGTATGTAGTATTTAGCTAAAGGCTTTTATGGGTCAGTGCGATGTTAACACTGGAGTGAAAGATTGTATCTATTCAGGCTTCATTTCTCGAGAGCTTTGCGTGGCGGTAATGAGCTCTTGACACGCTGTGCGCTCATTTGTAGGTTAAATTAACGTAACATGACTTAGGGATCGATCACGGTAAACGTACGTAATCTAAGACAGTAAAAACTAGAACTCAATTCCTCATGCATTCGGGAAATCCAACTTACACCATCAATATTAGAATGCCAGCAGAAAACACAACTGCTCAAAAGTGACTTCCGCGTTTGTAAAACGTGAAATAAACGTAGAAATTGCAACTTCGTTGTTTGTGGCTTGACCAAGGAAAAGTTCCAGACGAAGTTTAACATAAGTAACTACGATGAAAAACTTCGATATTATTCTCTTCATTTATATGCTGTGCTCTAATTTTTTTAGAGCCAATTAGCGTGACGGACTGCACGTTGTAACCTAACAACCTAACCATACCCTTCTGGCATGGTGGTTTCTACCAATCAAGGATGTACACGTACAAGGTCGCTCACCTTTTATCTATACTCATCGTCATCGACGCGTGTAAGCCCGAATATGCCCCGAGTGTTTAACTTAACCTGAGATATTAAAAAAAAGATATATTGGAATGAAGCAGTTACCTGGTCGGGTGATTAGCCAAGTCTTCGAGGGTTACCAACTTGGGCGGGAAAGCCGGAACGCTGAGCACGGCGATCAAGTTGGAGGTGTAGTAGCTGGTGAGGAGGAAACTAAACATCAGCCAGGTCAGGAGGACGAACTTCTCACTACCTCGGTCTGGCAGCTTTTTGAAGCACTGGCGAAGCAGAGTCTGGAGGCCAAGTAGCTCGTTATAAAATCGGACCAACACGACAATTGCAATGTTCTGGCTGATGCAGCAACGCTACTTCAGCCAAATGATTCGATTTCATAAGTGTTTTGGAAACATTTGAAAACATTTTCGACATTGTTGGACATTGTTGTTTTGTTGGAAATTGTTGTTAAAAGTGCAGAAAATGAGAAGTATTGGAACATTCACGAACCGAGAGCAGAAGGAAATACGCTTGTCCCAAAGTGAGTGGCCTGGAGGAGATCATCATGGAGTTGCTGATCAAGTAAAACACGAGAGGCACCACCAGAAGCGCTGCGGCGCACACTCCCCATACCTGCCACGAAAGAAAAAAAAAATCTATTTCAACAACAGAGTTAACATGCGGCACAATTTGGGTTTTAAATTTCTCATAATCACCCAGGCGTGAGTGATGCGAGTAATTTGGGGCTTTAACTTCCTTTACCAAGGGAAGGACTTCAATTCCACGAGAATTCATCAGAGCATCCCGGAATCGAGCCTTTGCTTGCCACTCAAGCACGGAGTGCATAACCTCTTCACCCTCGAGCCGAAACAGATGCTGTACACTTTATTTCATTGCGATCTTCCTTTAACCTTTTGAGTTCTGGGTATTTATTGTCTCCCAAATTTGTTCTCTAATTTAGTATGTGGACGGCACCAAATAAAAACTAAACCGAGACAGGAGTGTTCCTGCAGTACTTTAAGTGCTAAAATTTTGATCAAAAATGGGTTATGAATATATTTCTGTAATTAAAATTTAGACGTGAAGTTTTAAAACAAACTATTGAATCTCTTCAAGATACACTGATTTGTAACTCCTATGGCTATCGAACGTTAAGGAAGTCGATAAGAAATAAATTGATTGGGTATTAGTGTGAAGTTCCCTACCCTTATGAAATGTGATCCAGAGAGAGCGGAGAGAAAAATGGGTCATTTAATATGACCTTCAAAAAAATGTGGAATCTATGCACGGAGTTCCGGTGTTCCCACACCGGATTCTCTGCGCGTAGAAACAAGTTAAGAAGGAAGAAGAAGAAAAGAAAAAGAGATAGTAAAATAGGTGGGTCAATTGAAATAACTGGGCACGAAAGACAGAACTACTGAATGCCTATCTTTAGCTGAGGTAACCTAACAGTGCTCCCCTGGGGTCGTCAGTCCCCCATAGCATACAACAGACAAACCTATTCCATTACCTATTTTATCTGGAAGTCTGACTAATGAAATGCAATATGAAAAATATTAGTAAGACAGATATCAGTAATTTCCTTTATTGCTTAAGAGTACAACTAGTACTCTAAAAAAGACTAATACTCTCTACTAGTCTTTTGCGAAATATCTACCGTAGATTACTGTGAGAGAAAAAAAAAACGCAACTAATCGCTGGTGTCTTTCTCGCTCACTGCAAATGCAATTTTCATGTCGCACTTTTGGCCACGATGTTAAGCCTTAATTGCTGAGGATAGAAGTGTACGTAGCACAGGACTTCGAGATTTTTCTGTGTTAAGGATATCAGACTTTCTCACAAACTCAACCTTGTTGGAAAAACCTTCTATGATGCGCGTAATAAATTCACTAAGAATGTTGATTAAAGTGTTGATTAAACACGTACATTATCAGCTTTTAGATTATCGACTACGCGCACTGCATTGATCGTTAAAAAAATTTATGGTTTGCAAACAATAATTTAACCCGGTTAGACAAGTCGAGAAATGCTAATACTTCATCCCTTCGATATCAGTTTCCCGAATGGTGCAAAACTTGGCCTCTTTTAATACATCTTCTACTATAATCATAATTCTACAAAGCGGAGCTTCCTGCTCACCGTTAAAGTAAACGGATAGAACAGCTTCCGCCACTCTGGCAACGGCGGAGGTTCGTTGAGCGCAAATCCAAAACCTTCCCAGTAGTACGGGATTGATACATCAAAGTAGTGCGTCCTTTCACGAGTGATCGTCAGGTAGTTCATTGTGAAGTTCTTGCCGCCGTGTTGGACGTCTCCAAGCAGTCCATTGAACGTCCCATTGTCGAAGTCAGCCCATTGTAAATCGCTAGATCCGTACGTCGTCGTGAACTCGAAGTTGAGCCATTTCGAGAGGGCTTTAACGATCTCTATGTTCATGCCAACCAGAGATCCATCTTCGTCGTCCTCGAAAACTAGAGGCGAGTCGTCTGAATCACTCGCTATATGAAGAGTTACTCCTCGGAAGTTCCGAAATTGGTCGGGAAATAAATGAGAGTATGAAAAGGAAACAGTCTTGTTCCAAGGGCCTACCTGTTTTAGTTTTTCATTAAAGTAATCGAAAGTCTTAATTATTACTCGCTCCGATGAACAAATTGTATGCTTTCTTTCCACAAAAATAGTGTTCCTAGCACGGCGAATTATGTCTGTTGCAGCAAAGGAATTAATATTTTTTACATTTGTATTTACAACAATAATTCTCCGAAACACCCAAGAGCTGGAAAAATCCTCCAACCAGAGATCAAGTTCTCCAATTAGAAGAATGGCAAGTTCATCTTTTATCTCTGAAATTATCGCAGATCCATTGACAGCAGGAAATTCATCATTTCCACTTTCAGGTAGTGAATAAACAGAGCGTACACTGACTGCAGTTGTATCTTCTAATTTCCTTAAAATATAATTCAAGGGGAGAGTTGCTTCGGAAGTTTCGTCATAGAAAAGCACAAGGGACGATTCCTTCAACGGGCCTACTAACATTTCAAGCAAAACTTCTGTCAAGTCATATGATTCACGAGAAAATTCTTTTGCTGGTGGAATGGCATAGAGTTTTGAACACCTAACGCGTTGAAAGTAGACTCCTAACAGGGCTAAGCCAACCACCAGTGCGAAGTTCATGTCGAAAGAACATCAGTTGATCAACTGCAATGCTCCTATGGCTCCAGCGTTAGCGCGACAAGCACAAAGAGCTGCATACGACGCCATTACCTTGAACTCTACTAAGAATGAATGACGGATGAGCACGACTTAGTACATAACATAACACCGTAAGTAAAACTTTCACGCGTATAGATCAGCACGCTAGCCGTTATTACCGACCACCATCGACATTTCTTCTTTATAGCTAATATTTGACGGAGTCGTACGTAAGGATGAGGTCTATTTTAATTTAAGTAGCTACATAAGTTCATATTTAATGAATTACCTTGACTCTTTCTGTTATGGATCAAGATAAATTAATATTAGGACATCGAAAGCGAAAGAATCTGAGAATAAATGAAATGACTGCAGTAATAATGCAAATTATTAGTGATTTTAAAAGTGCTTGATTTTAATCATCATTGAAATCAACCTGTAATGGATATTCAAGACATATTTTCAAAGATGTACATGTAAGATATTGCGTATCTCTGAGTTATCATATAATGATAAATTCGTCAGTCATAAAACGGACTTTATAAATAAGATTTACTCGACATAAAATTTCGACTATGATGTAATTCGATCATAAAAATAAACAGCTGAGTTAAGATAGTTAAAAGGAAATACGAGTTTCAATGATTTACGTAATACAAACAACAAACTAAACTTATATGAATAAAATAGCATTTTTAATTATTAAGCTTAATGAAGTATGCTATTTAGAGCCGATTAAACAAGTGAAAGTTGTAAACTTGGCCGTGGACGAACATCGTCACTATGTGTGATTAACTGTAGTCCCACGACAAAATCTAGAATCAAAGTGGGATATTAAATTTCAGTCACGCGTTCGTTTTGATGCGTATATCCTGCTAAATTCCCTGTCGGTCTGAATATACAAATGTATATTTCTAGCTTATTAGTTCGGCAAGATATATCACGTAGATTCTTTGGTATCACGCACTTCAAATCGGGTTTTGATGTTTACCACAGGGACTTAAGGGGCAGTGCGTAACAGCGTAGCATCAATGTAGTCTGAATAGAAGAGGCCCTTTCAGAGAATCAAGGCCATATACAGTGCAACATTGGGTTTTAAATGCTTTATAATTACCTGCAGTGATGTGAAGAATGTGGATCTTGAGCTTCCTTTCCAAAGAGAAGTACTCAGTGATTCCATGAAAATCTGCCGGCGTAGCTGGGAGTCCACCCTCAGCCCTTAGAGCGGAGCGCGTCACCACTCTGCCTGAAGCGATGCTGCCTGAAGCGATGCTGCCTGAAGCG
>VOMN01045437.1:0-18880 GCA_014899125.1 Orchestia grillus
ATGGGCAAGCGTTTCAATATCAAATTATAACTGGTCGGTGGTGTCCTCGCGGATCTGGTCCTTGTGGTCCATTTCAATCCCTTGGGCTGAGTCCCATGATCTTTTGTGGCTTGAGTGCTTGGGCCCATCGTGAGCGTTACTAATTTGCCTTTCCACTCGAGTCTTACGAGTCGCAGTCTGCTGATGCTGAATACTCAAATTTATACACTTCTCTACAAAAATTTGCTATTCATTTACAATTCAACTCTAATTCTGTGATAAGAAGATAGAAGGAGTAACACAATGCTCAATAAATTGTAATTATCGACCGCCTACGTGAAATTCTGTGGCGATATTAAGCTCAGCAAAGTTGCACAGTTCAGACGTAAAGTGCGGCGCTGGGTGTACGAGTTGCGTCGAATGATGCAAAATGTTTTCAAGAGAGAGGAGGAAGGAGCGAGCTTCTATAAAACTCGTCATCTAAAGTAAATGTTATTGAGGATATGTCAGCATAAATTTTGAATTCAAGTTTGTGCAGGAAATGGAACACACAAGACAGACGTCTAATGTCGACAATTTACAACCGTCGTTTCATTACCAGGTACCACTAAAGAGTCAAAAGAAACCTTCTGTACTCACCTTTGCTGGTCGCGTCAAAATCGCGCACGGCTTGTCCAAGACTGAACGCAAAATTCCCATAGATCGAAGTATGATAGCAAATGGATGTTTTTCTGCATCGTCAACCGAAAACTTTAGTTTACTACAATACGATACAAGCAATATTTTCCCTAACCTCAGTTGTTACTTGTGTCGTTCACATAAGAAAACACTTAAAAAGAATACCTTTTTATGTTTGCACGGTGATTTTACGTAAGTAGGATACGTGGAAGATTAACGCAACATAAAATTTATTCCACTTCTAGTTGTTGTAAATGAATGAATTTTTTATATCCAACATGTATTTTGTACTAAATATTGCAATTATGTTTTTGCAATCGTTTTAAAAGAATATTATTTAAGCCTAAATTCGTTCCACCTCTTCAAGTTTGGCTGCAGCAAGCTTGGAAACAACGCGCTTTTCAAGCGCGGGCTTTGAGCCCGCCTAAAGAGTGCGACACTCCGCGATCTAGCCTCTCATACACGGAAATGCTGCTCGTCAAGAAGCCTAATAATTTGAATTATTTATAACGTAAATCAGCAAAAATTTTCCTTACTCCAACTCTAAAGTAGAACGATTTTTTTTACTGAGCGCGTCTTTCATGGACGCTGTAATAAACTGGGTCAAAATTTCGATGACCGCAAACCCGCACGGGGAACAGCTTCTACCATGAAAAAATGAGTGAAGCAAATTGTAGGAATCTGGGACGTGTGTCGGGCCGCAAAGATTCCTCAGCTAACAACAAGGTTTGGGACAATCAGGGGCAAAGTTGAGACATCTGGCGCAATTTCGGTCTCACCAATGCAGGAGCATCCCAATGAAGATTGCAAGTTTCCTGGAAAACTTTCGAACTAATGAACAAGTGCGCATGGAAGCACTACTACTGAGCTGCATCTCTCAGCGACCAGTGCTTGCTGCGAGCCTGCTGAACGCATCATGTGGGTGTTTCTGATTGAGTTCAATAGTGTGCGTCGTTTGATGTTACTTTCCAGCTCAACGATGTGCGTCATTTGATGCTACTTTTAAGGTACCACAAGTGGATCTCATTATCGGAGCAATATTTACCGCAAACCAGTAATTTGATTTACGTTTTCCTAATTAAATGTGTCCACCGCAGATGTCGGTGACCTGATTCCACGCATATTGGGCCAAAAGCTCACTATTGCGTGTGGTGAAATAGCACCTTCGAAAAAAGAACATCCACAATACGTTTCACACCCAATACTGATAATAAATTGCCTTCAGTCACTTATTTTCGTGTATGTTTGGCACTGTAAAATTACGTTTAACCTTACTACACCGAATTCGCTGTCTTAAACTGCACTGGTCATGTTACACAACTGGAAGGCCTCGCCTCTCACCGAGTGAGCCAATGCTGGACTGGAATAAAGAGGAGAACTCATGTTTGAAACGTAAAATGTTCTAACGTAGAATATACTGATCGTTAAAACTTCCAATAAAACTTCAAAATATGAAATGTTGTTTTCTCTTCCTTTCTGCATCATTTTATCTGTTTTTTCTGTTTTATTTTACTTTCTTTGCTCGCTGTAAACTCCGCCTTAAATGTTATAATGCATATTATGATGCACAAACGCATTGTCCATCCATCCGTAATTAGTACTGCATCATTTGACCTTGTGAGAGACACGACTGCTTTTCAATTCTACCTGACCAAGTTGAAGCAACACCTCTTCTTCAAGCCCCTCGCCTTGCAATAGCAATTCTCCGATCTCCTAGCACTGCATCAACTGGTGTTGCTTTCCGTCCATCAGGACGCCGCTGCGCCGCTCATGTCCCTCCAAATCAAGGCCCACAACGACCCACAGCGCTGACTGAAGTCGTTGGTAATATTCACGTATGCCAATCACGCAGCTGACACCACAAATGTATCCAGCCCATCTCTCCCAGTCGCGTTTTCTGATTTTGCATGTACTGCTCTGCCGTTACTCTCCATGTGTTAACTTTATGGAGATGGTGTGCTATTGTTTGCACATTTAGATGCACTATGGTTCTCTAATTCCCTGCATTGAATGCGCCCAATGAAAGCATGCCTCAATTAATGTATGTCTGAAATTCACCGAAAAATGTCCTTCGTAGTTTTTCGACTACAAAATAAAAATCATTGAGCATGAGTAATTTGAGAAATGGGTGAGAGGTATTTCTTTATTTCATGAATGCTGGTCCAAACTCGAGTAAGCTAAAACAGCGTCTTCTTACGAATTGCTGAAATGAGCTTGACGGCTCAGAAAACTTTTTATTTAAGAAATGTTATACATGAATGTCTTACAGGCGAAAGGAAATCAATTACCGTGAGAAATTGTACATCTAAAGATATATACAGTACGAAAATCGACATGAGTGGTACACGTTTTATTTCCCCTGAATATAAGTTTCAATGGTGTGGCTTCAGAAACAACGGGGTCAAGACGGAAAAAACTATCTTCAAATCCACTAGGAGTAAATTTGATAATACCGTCCAAAAATTTGTAGGTACCTTGAAATAGATTTCCTACCCGAAAAGAAGTACACAATTTTTTAATTATTTTCATAATGAAGGTGATTTTGAAATGGATAAATTTGTCCCCAACAATTCCAAAGACTTCAAGATATGGCTGGATGAAAACCTTGTTCTGTGGAAATTACCAGGCACTTCGAACTGCGACGCTATTTCTCACTTTTCCCTGCAGGGCGATATTTTTCAGTTTACAAGGTGAAGTACAATTGCAGACCTCCATTCGATGGCACTTCCCCTGAGAGGAAAAGTCTCATCAAGGCATCTAGACGATCTAAACGAGGTGTTACCATTCTCTTGAAGCTCTTCTTAATGGAAGAACTCCGGGTGGCCCTCAGAATAGAGGTGGCAATGGGGCTCCCTTTAGGGCTTTGGCCGAGAAAACCGTGCAATCGGGACTTGAGGTACTGCTGCCCTTTGAGCTCCACCTCAGCACCTCATCAAATTTTCAAACTCGAGGTAAATTTACAAAAAAATGAAATTAATTCAAGGTACAAGATTTTAAACTCTAGAATTCATTTGCAATTGAAACTGAAACCGCTGTATATTTAGCACTATAAAAGAATATGAAAGAAATAACAGATTCATTCCCAGAATTATAATAGAGGGGCTATCGATTTCGAGTGACAGCAATCGTAAACTTGAATTTACCATGAACGTCAGCGAATGGCGAATGAACGCGATTAAATGATGTACGCTACGGCAAACGAATATAGTTCTTCAAAGCACTGCAAAAGATGTGTACCTAATCTGCAGATTTAACATCCGAGCAGTATGTCATTCTTCCGACCAATAAGATAATTGCTTACACCATTACAGTTATTATTAAATAACCTCTTTACAAGAGAACCCTGGCTCTCTACCTTCTGTTGCTGCATCAGTGGAAACCGTCCTACTTCCTCTTTAATATAAGTGCTAACATTTTAATCAAGCTTAATGTGATCAGTATATCTCTGTGAGAAATTATACTCTTCTTTTCATATAGAGCAGATACTCGCACAATTTAACGCAGTATAGAATTATTTTCCCTAGAAATCGTTTCACGGTGTTGCCCAGGTCTTGGTAAGTAAAGAGTCTCGCCATTTTCTGTGAAATAAGGCGCCTTACGCATCACGAAGTTTAGCAGTTCTAGCCTTATCTTTGAGCCACAAAATGCCCGCAGGGCAAATCCCGAGCGAGGTGAAGCTCGGGATCGGCAGCAAGGCTGAGGCGCTCGAATGCAGTTAAGCTACAGAATGACCGCCATCTTCGGTGGCTTGAGAACGACGCTGAAATATTGTTCGATTTCAGTGCACGTCTGCTGGGAGAACCCTTTGGCTCATACGCGCTTTCTTTTTATGCATGAACTCCAAGCTGAGCTCCAGGTATTGGATTTGAGGGATAATGCCTCCGTATTATGCCCTCAGTCCGGGGGCACTCGTGGACACGACATTTCAGTACAACATGCGTCGAGGTTGGCACGTTGTGATGAAAAGTGCTTTGAATGTATACTTTAGATTAGGTGTTATTTCATAGTGATCCAGATCGCTCGGCACCTTAATTTTAAAAGCACCACAGAAAGCGATGAAAAAAATCCTCCGAAAATCACTAGATTACATATCTGTAAGGAATCGTTTGCATTTAGAAGTTTTATGTGAATTATTTCAACTAATGCAAACTATGACGCCGTGTGATATGTGTATGGCTATTGAAACCAGTATTCTGCCAAGTAGTAAGCGAACTCATCCAACTCGATCACGTTTGTATGGTTAATTGTGACTAGAATGCTCACTAATCTCAATTTTGGAAGTATCCGGTGATTCATCACTCACAAACACATTGGTCATCTCAACCTCATATCCTTGGCCTTTACACAAAATACATTAATAAAATAGAGCGGCTAATTATAAACTCATTACAGGTCCTACGTAATTATACGGGCTGCAAAGTCCGTTCGAGGAAAGTGTAGCAACTATTATTAGAATTTCCAAGTCTAAGTTATATTCTCGCTGATGACTTGCGCTGTGATGAGCAATTAGGATTGTTTTCTAATGTAATCCAGCCCAGCCCGATGTCTGAGGTCGGGGCGGCAGTCAGTGCCAGGCTGTCGCTGCCACTCGCAATTATCATCCGTCCACTTGTCGGGCGTCCTATAATCTTCGTTATGGAGTCCGATGCAATTGCTGGCTGCTAAAACACAGTCCAAGGCGGGGCTGAGAGCCGGCGAGTGCAGCTTCAGCATGATGAAACGAGAGCTGACGTACCTGCTCGCCACACCGAGGAGGTCGCTGTCGAGCTGTCTTGAGGCGACATTGAGACATCAGCGAGACATCAGCCTGGCGGTGAGTGTAGGCGAACTTTGCACCACGTTTTCAAGCCCAGCGTGCAAACAATGCTTAGCTCGTTTTGTTGTTGATTTAGTTCTTTTGGAATTGTAATTATTCTTAAGCGATACTTTTTGCAGATCACTATTGGTAGATAATGATAACTTAAACGTGATTAAATGTATAAAACCTTCACACATGCTTCACTCATTTTCGGACCTCTTGCAGTAAGTTAAGATGAGCATAAAAAATCGGATTGAAAGTTGCGCATCTGTCGATCGATTCAGCTGGCGACTGATCAAATTCAGATTGATATACAGTCCGGTACTCCTGACCCGCGCTGAAGAATTGAATTGATCTCACATGTGTTTTCGAATTCACGAACTGTTCGGTTGGGACCAGAATTTCTTTCCTAGCATGCAATCCAGCACATGCAGTACGGTACTGGAGTAGGCCTGTATATGTAGGTTAGCTTATTAAGAGCTTTCCTCCTTACGCAAAACTGCGAAACTTGTCGGCAATTTTTTTACATACTCAAGCTAACGATCTGTTCCCTCGCTGTATTCATTCACTGGATTTTTTTCAGCTTTTCACATTTGCATTGCAAGCCAGAGCTACATCTTGGCGTTTAAAGTACAGCATATTGCGTACGTATCGCTCCGTTGCCTCTTTCAATAAAGTACTCGTACATGTAACTCTATTTCAGGAAAACTGTCAGAACGGTGTAGAGTACTTTTCAAAGAAACAACTGTACTGACAACGAGCTTTTATCCAGACGGAAAAGAAGATACCTTGCCATTTTGATCACTTGCCCATTCTAGTTGAATCTCTCTGTGAAAACTAGAGACGATCATCGTACGATATGCCAACAGGAGACGCTGGAGTCGCGCAGGCCTGCCTTTTTCAATCTCGAGTTGCCTTTCAAGTGTTTGCTTCGATGAGGGTCAATAGAGTCGAAGCGGTTCGACTAAACTGTTGTATTAGGACGCGTTAGGCACATTGATCTGAGCAAGATCAATATTTAGTGAAGTTTATCGACATCGGCAAACCGCATGTCCTGTAATTACGATGAGCTCTATCCCAACCGTAAGCAAAGGTTTGCGTTGGATAAAACAACAGTAACAGATTGGCGAATTTCTATTTTACCTTAGGCCAAATTAGTGGATTCGGGGTTTTTTGCTCGTATAGTGCATCAACGATTTGTTCGGACTGGCTGAGACCGAGCTCTGATACCCATGTGTTTCTCACTGAGTACACGAGACTGCGACGCGTGTGGCAAGTGGCTCAAGTCCCGCACTTCCCACGCCAACACTCGCGAGCGATACTCCCGCGAGAATATTGTGTGGCTGCTCTTCAACAGTTCGCCATAACACCCGTATTAGGCATCTGCATTCCAGTCTCCTTCAACCCTTTCATAAATTTGCCGTAGGCTGATCGTATAAATAACATTAGCTTGAATCTGCTATAGGTTCATTTGAATATTGACCTAACTCTCCATTTGCACAACTTTATTTTTTGAACTTTGTAAAAAGTAATCAGTTGGAGTAATCTCTGCCTGAAGGTGTGCGTTGTTCCAAGCCCAACTTTTGACGATGCCCTCCTTCCCTGAGAACTTCCTTGTTTCTTCCCCACACGCATGAAAATGAACCTGAATATATTTAAGCCACGTTTCCTCAGAGAAGAGTTAAACGAATATGGGCTATTTTGACGCATCTAAATTAGATGAGAACTAATTTGTAGTTTTTCTAAGTTGAGCTAAGATTATTCTGTAACAAGAATTGAGGGCAGCAGCAAAATTAGTGCAATTGCGCTGTTCGTTGCCACCCCCGCTGACGCTGCTCGCACGCTGTCAGACTAGCCATTTGAATACCTAACGAAACAAGAGTAGACATAAACAGGAGTTCGATTTATTTCTCGAGTGCGTTTCTAACAATTGGATTACTCGGTTATTTGGAATTGTATTTCTGAAGAAGAGAATGCATGGAAAATTGCACAATTATTCACATTCTCAGTGGATATCTGCATATACGTACCCTGTACTTGTATCCCATTTGTATGCGCACCCACAAATATTCATGACGCTGAAGGGTTCAATGCTACCTCTCACATATCTGCAGCTGTGACGTTGAGCCCGAGATGTTCTGTAGTCAGTTTTACATGCATTAGTACTGAAGATATTTCAAAACTTAGTATCAGCTGGCAGAATTCTTTGGTCGCAAATGATTTCTTCGTCACTCATTGAAACTGCATGGTCTACAGCGAAGCTCTGCAGTGATCTGTAGCTGCAGGACCGTTCATAAAGTTAGCAGCGGTTCCGAGTTGGGCAGAGCAGCTCGTCAAGTTCTAATAGACCTCAAATTGATGCCAAATGGTATTTTAACGAAGTTATTGTCGCGCAGTTATATCCTGCAGCGCAATGAATTGCTCACCTCCAGTCTTTTAGACCAGTAACGAAAATTATATTCAAAGATGAGATTCATATCATTTCCCCACGCTTTGGCAGTGAGCGTTGCTGGGAACTATAGTAAAATTAACAGTCATGTATTTAAAACACGAGTTTGCCTCTCCTGCTTTGTGCTGCAGTTTGGGTAGGGATTTACTAGAACTATATGGAAATGTGGAATTACTATTTCTGACTTACTAAATTTATTAGTTTTGATTTTTCTGTTTTAGTCGCATTTAACAAATGTACACGTTGTTCTTCATGCCCTCCTTTGCGCTAAATTTGTCAAAATTACTCGTTATCAGATCGAGTGTTCTATAATTACGAGTATACTGAAACGTAGGCCTCTCTTCGTAATTCTATTTGAAAACTAAAAAAATTATTTCAAACTAATTTGTTCCAAGAAGCACTTTCGCTAATTTCTATGTCCGTAGTGAGGTTAACTTTGTAGAGTTCAAAATATATAATGGATCAAGCGTAAAAAAGATTTACGTTTAAAAATAACGTATAAGCCTCGAACAGAATTCAGATGAAAGGATAGGTAAAGTTTTCTAAATACGAAAAAAATTCATTAACTCCTGCATTTTGTTGTTCATATGGCGCGTTTAACTTGGTAAATACGAGTAATATTGCAATACTTGCTAAACTCAACTGTGAGCTTACTGGGAACATCGCTTATACGAGCTTAGAATATGCACTGATAAATCGTAACCAAGCGTAGAAGGTGGTGACTTAACATGACTACTTCGTTGCAACTACGGAGCTTCTCGGGGTTCTATCGTAGAATTCCTCGTGCTCCGAATACCCATCCTTTTACAGCTTTACAACTAATGACTCAGCCCTGAAGACACCATCATTTGGCTCTCTTCAAAAAGAGATAATAGATTTCTGATTCAAGTAACAAATTTCTAACAAAAGTAAAGTAATTAATTTTTTTCACAAACGACTTTTAAAAAATTTTCTTACGTCAACGGTAATTCTCTTTGACAGTATGGCATATCCCTTGGTCTTGCTGGAATGTTACGACATTAACTTGCATGCTCCTTTTAACCCATGGAATCACTTTATCGTTCAATATATCGAATTAAACGAACCAATTAATCTTTACAAAGTCTTCAATTAAAATGGGGGGGTGTTTTTGGTCACATGATGTCATACCAACTCGCATCAAAGCGAAGCAAGTTTGCTGACGTCTCAATGATATCCGTTGTTCTTCAGAAGTCACCCAAGCACTATAGGCTCAAAACAAGTCTCTGTGCATTACAAACTGCATCAACAGCGAACAATTTTTCATGAGCCCACAAAACGGAGACTCTTGGACGCTCAAGATGGATTCTTCCTCTAGACAATCTCTTCACTCGTGTAGGACACGATAAGAATCTTCTTTTCAGCTTTTTGTAAGGATGAAACTTGAGATCATTCTTCAACACATTCTCCATGGTTATGCAGCTCACATGCACTTCCCTTGCCGATTTTCTTCCACTTCTTTGATGTTTAACGTGTTTTTGTTTTTGGGGCATTATTAAGCTTTGGGGTCCTTACTTGTTGGAATAGCGTATGTCACACCTTTTTGAAGTTGCTCCCAGTAGCTCTGAAGTGCTAACTACTCTTGAACACAGGGGGCCCGTTCACATGTATCTCTAATATTTTGAAAATTGAGTAGCTGTCTTACCTATCTAAAGAAAATTTATAATCAGTTTACTTTGACTATTCATACTTGCTAAATAATGCTCTTTTTTAAATACTATTCATTTTCACCTATTCACCACGCAATGCCATGTCGGTACGGGGAAAAAATATTAATTTAGTTAATTTTTAAATACGGAATATGCATTTTAAAGCATACCTATAACGTTTACACACAATTTATCTGCATGCATATTAAAGAGACTGCAGATTTATCTTTGTCCTGTAAGTGCAACGATACCTTCTCTTAACAAAACGAATAAAAGCAAATGCAAAACACCCAGTATAACGGGTCAAAACTTTTAATACAAACATCCGTATGGCTTCCACATATAAAAATGCATACAGTGTACTTGCACGTCGGTCACAGACAATCAACATAATTTGAATTCTCAGGGTCTTTTTAAGATATTTCCCATAAAAGTTTTAAGAATAGTACATTAAAAATAGTTAAATGGACTATTTTCTAAGACGTGGTATAAAGACTTGAAGAAAACTGGTAAAAATGAGACCAAATCAGCACTTTGCATCGAAAAAAATATTTTAACAGCTTAGTTGACGTGACTTACATCCATGATCCTTTCTGTATACAGTAAATACTACCGTTTTTTTGCCTGTTTTCGTTTATACTAGGTGCTTTCGGTAACAAAAATTTGTCTATTATTGTTATGTGTAGTCCTGAAATCCCAAGCTATCTGTTTCTGTTCTACTTGGTCATCAGCATAGACCAAAGATAAACATCAATAAATATACGTATTTTCTCTCCTCTGGAACTAAACTGTAATCTATTTTTTTTTAATCAAGATCATGTGTTCAGATTCTATACATTCCCACATTCAGATGAAAAATAAGTACGTACTCGCCAAAATACAACTGGATCTTTTAAAAATCACTCAAATATTTAAAAAACTAAGGGCGGGTTATCCTTCTCTTCAATTGATGATTTTATATTTTTGACCCTACTGTGTGGATATTAAATTTTCAGCAATGCTTCTTCTGAAGTGTTTATACTCGCTTGGGCACGATATCATGCCTTTCTAACGATTTACTTACGAATACGTCTTGGAGTTCAATAATTAATCCTGTGAAATGCAGTGAAATTTAAAGTGAAAATATATTACAAGCTTATTACGTGAGTGAATCTAACCTTTAAGCAGCTCTGATCGCAACCGAGCTATCGCGGCAGTGCTGCAGTCATGTCAATGATCACATTCGGTAGTCATGAAGTTCTCTTAATGTCACGTGCGTATTGAAGGACGTTGGTTCCAAATTAGGTCTCTAACTTGCATTAGGTTTGGTAAGTTATAATGCTTCTGAATGAAATGATGTAAGGGATGTTTGCACAGTTTTATTTCCTCAGCATTTGTGTTTTACAAACGCAATGAAGTTTTGAGATTAATTCTTGTTTTTATAGAGTAGTTTTGCATTACTTACAGTGTGACTTTTGCTCTTACATGAAGTCTAAGTCGCAGTAAAACAGCCGTTAGCTTTCCTTCTTCCTATTTCTATTCTAAAAGTTTTCCACTCGAGAGCCCCACAAGAGTGGTCACTAATACACAGCACCATCACACCTTGTAACACCGACATTCTCATAATAACATCTGCTCCCATAAAGCAACACCTTTTCAGTGTAGATACTCTGAGCGCATTTAGTATTTTCTCAGCCCGTCGGTGCGACACTTTATGCTACTGTCTGTCTGCCTCTGAGCTAAATCCGTTGCAAAACCTCCTCTTCTAGTTATCGTACTGAGAGTTATACGAGAACTTGGATGCGGAGAAAAACTTACTCTCAGTATCGAAGAAACATGATCCTCCTAAGACGCCAAATGATATACAGAGAAGCTACCACGAAGATTGCGCTGTCTGTTCGATCCGTGGGATCAACTGGCGATTCATCTAAGAGCACAGGATGGCAGGACCTTGTAAACCTTCGGATCTCAGCCCTCATGCGACGGCAAGGACTGTTCAGCAAAAGCACGAAGGAGCTACTTCAGTTCTTTCTAGGAGCTGCAACCATCCTGATCGCCAGAATGAAATGGCAGAGGGCAGGCGCTATGCTCTAAAGTTAATTAATTAGAAGCGGAAAAGAGAGTGTTTGTGCCAGTTGTTAGCACACAGTCTCGCTGTAAGGCCACCCGCTTCGAGCATCCCAGCTGCTGGATTCTTCTTCGACGTTCCGCGTCAGAAAAGAACGGAAGCAAGCCTGGCGCTGTTGCACGCACCATTTATTTTTGCTGGAAGCTAATTTAAGAATGAGCTGAGAGGCTGACGTCCTTCGAAGCTCTTCACTTTCCTTTGGACCTCATAGAACTTCGAGGCGACTTTCAGGGCGTCGCTGAGTCGACCTCGTCTCAACACTGATTAAAAACTGCTCCTCAAACGCCCGACGGCGAGTGCCTCTTTCGAATTTGTCAGAAATTCAATAATGCTAAGTCGAAAGTGTTTCTCGGGAGTAGTCTGAAATTGACAGGAGATTTGAGGTTCTAAAGCCAAGATTTGAATGTTAAATGTCAAATGTTGATTTAGACTTACATATTATACTTGCGAATAACTCGATCTATATTGTTTAGAAAAACTCTAAGTAGTCAATATTTGATGTCACATGCAACGCCTTAAGCTATTTGTCTTTTTCATGGATTTAACACGGAGAACATCCATTACATCATTATTTTAATTCTCATCTGTATTTTATATTTACAATTTTTCTTCGTTAAATTTATTGGGTGGGGTTTAAATTCAATTTATTTTGTAACGATTCAATTTATTTTATATACAGCTTTTCCCTAGAATATTTATGCCGCCTTCATCTATGTGATCGTGTTTTCGTTATATAAAAAATCTGAGACAACACTGTCGCAATTCTGTTCAAATAAATTTCTAACTCAGAACTTGCGTTAAATTGATGTTACAATCGATAAGTTCAATTTTTACCGCTGTTAATTTACATTGATTGAAGAAATGTATATCATTAGCGAAGTTTACACGTCGTAATTAACTATGTACTCGCCCCTTAATTGTAGATGAAAGTCGAGAAAACTAAGCTCCTCTGATGAAATATTAGTTACCTATTGTTAATCGAGCTCTAGTTATCCATTACGCTCATTAATCAGTTTTCAAAGCTGCGGTCAAAGTTTCATTTATATGCACGTACTGAAAAGGCATCAGTCTTCATTCAGAGCTAGCAAAGTGTAGACTTGTTTTTTAGTTGCTCCACGACGATGGGAAGAAAGCAAAAAGTTGCCGAATGGCAAAAAGGTGCTACACATTGCATTTGGTCAGGTTAAAGAAAACACGATGAAGAAAGTAGCAAAATTCGATGGCGTTTCATGCCGCATTGTGATGCGGGTCCACCAACTATGAAAACAATCCGGTACGTTCTGAAATTCAAGACGAAATTGTTGTCCGAAAAAAATCTAATCGATAGAGACCACCGACGTGTGTCCCAAATTATTGACCGGAATCGCATTGCATCAAAAATTGAACTACTGTAAAACGTCAATGATGGCTTTTCTCCTGTTGTTTCTGACGAA
Organism: Orchestia grillus; assembly: GCA_014899125.1. Lineage (NCBI taxonomy): Eukaryota > Metazoa > Arthropoda > Malacostraca > Amphipoda > Talitridae > Orchestia > Orchestia grillus. The sequence goes on from VOMN01045437.1 coordinate 13,112, forward strand.
CCATTCGTGAGGAATTCCATGCATTGGATACATGGCACAGAGTGGCTCGTAAACTGCCGATGTCCTCTCCTGCTCACAAGACCACTTGTTTGAACAGGGCCAAAGCACACGCACACTGGACTGTAGAAAATTGGGGTAGTGTCATGTGGTCAAATAAATCACGGTTATGTTTAAGGCAATGATCCCCGCTGTTGTGTTCTTAAAAAAAACTCATGAAACCTTCAATTCAGCCTGTGTGCAAGGGGCGATGCAAAGAGGAGGGTCTGCAACGTTCAGGCGCTGTTTCACCTACCTAGGAGTTAGTCTTTTGGTTGAGGTATCCGTGGAACTGAGCCAGGCTACATTAAGTTGGTAGACAACAAATTAGATCATTTGTAGTGTCTCAATGAAGAAATCATATGTATTTGCTTATCTTTCAGGATGAAAACTGTCCGGTGCATCTGGCTTGCTGTCAATAATTGGTATGGCAGTCATTCGGGATATGCTAGGCATTTTGAATAGAAGAAAAGTCTCTAGACAAAAGCCCGATAGAAAATTTGTAGGACCATGTAGAACGACGATTAAGGCATCGAGAAGACCGTCCGCGTTTCGTGATCAGTTGATGCAATAGTGGTTTAAAATATACCATTTGTACATTAGAACACTTGTAGAGTCAATGCCACACAGAATTGCTACCACTATTCGTGATTGGCGATGTCCTATACCATGTTAGTACCGGATGACTGATTTTTTGTCCGGGTAGCTTACATGAATCTTGATTATAAATGCTACCTAATGCAGCTTTGAGCTGAATTTGAGCGTGTTCGCTCGATTTACAACCTACAGTCGCTCTCAACTGACATTCTATCCTATTCATAGCATGATGTGATAAAGCAGTATAGTTTTTCATCCCGATGCACAACTTGCGTGTCATGAACAGCTTTTCAGTGCGTGAGGAACTTATCCGTACATGTTTTGGAAGATCCACCCAATTGAACATTGAATAGAATAGTTATTAATGAATTCTCATTGAACTAACTCAATGTAAAGTTGTTGCGCAAAACAAGAACAAAAAAATTCATAGTAGAGACAAAATGCTGTACTTGAAAGGGATGTCTAAAGCAAAAAAAGCGCGCTCGCTAATTCAATTTGAGCTAACTTTCTGATTCAGTGACTCCATATCAATACGTTAAACATAATTGTCTGTAGTGAAAGTCTGAGGCACAAGGAAGATGTTGCTGACAGGTTGTAACTTAAATATGATATTAATTGCAAAAATTCATATTAGGAAACTAATTGATGAAAAAGGAAATCAAGTTAAGACAATTCCAGCTGCTAAACTGGCTAAGAATAGCTGTGGGCTTCAGTTTATTTTACACCAAGAAATAATTGCTAAAAATTCAGCTAGGAGAGCAACAGTCTCCCAGGCGGAGGCTAGGAGCGCAGACAAGTAAGGAGGCCGCCGGACGTCCCAGCACATTCCTCGAAATAAATTTTAATGCGAGACTTCATTGACCACGGCAGCATTTATACCTGTTGTTGTCTATAAAAAAGTTTAATCAGCATACGGATAACTACTGCACCACAGAATACAGTATAGAAATTTATACTGAAGCTCTCGGAGTGACCTTCTTTACAGAACGGGCTCAGTTGGCACCCCAATCAACTGTTGCTAGGCTCAATCCAAACTGAAATACGAATGCTCGGTCCCAAATGGTAAATATGTGCGTCCAATCTTGCGTGACTCTATGCTCGAAGGGATTTGCTTCAGTTGTAATAATCACATAACTCGCAGTCAATATCAACTTAACCACAATACTGGACACCGCAAAGGATCGTCCTCTCAAGCACCATCGGAAGACTTACAACCCTCGATTGCTGCAGTTCTTACTATGTTTTAGCTCATGCTATGACGTGATGTCATTTTCCAACCGTTTTCCCTCCGAATGTTTGTACAGCGCCAACAATTCCCCTGAGTGCCCGCAACGCTTTCGAGCTGGTTAATTTTCGCTTTTTCGTTTCGAGCGATTATTAGGAAAACATCGCCAAGACGTCATCTGTGGCGCACTTCGCTGGCCACGCAACTCACGCTTCCTAGAAATAGCGTTTTATTTAATACGTGAAAGCTTCAATTAATACTACATATATTAAAGTAAACCGTATTTAGAGACATGAACTCACACCTAGAGTATGCGCAGGAAAAGAACGTGGCATTGAGCGTTCCAACTAGACTGAAGTCAAATGTCGAAGCTAAACCTTTTCGAGCAATTTGATATGCAACGTTCTTGTATATCCTGTCGTACAATATTATTCGATTTCCATAACTCAGACTCAAATACAGGTCGTAGCTGTTGATGTGAGCACTGGAGCGTCGGTAGTCGACTTGTTTTCTTTGTGTGGCTATGTGCACCACGAGACTTTCACGAAGTTCATAGCACTGAAATTTAAGCTGAAAATTCAAGATTAGATATTCGGTCCCTCTTCTCGGGGAGGATTTTAACGGGAAGTTTACTCCTTTGAAAAAAGGGCCCACCTCCGCAGCAGACCACCACCTTCAGGGGTCACAAGTAAAAAAGAGCTTTTTGCCAGTAATATGGAATGCATGGACATGTTGCTTCTTCATTTTTGGAGCGTACTTTACAATTGTGATTCTTCCACGAAACAAATTTTTTAGTAACTCTTATTTATTTTTTAAGCTTCTCATTTTCAAGGTGGTTGTCTTGCTGTTGTCCAAGTATCGTAGTTAAAGTACAGCTGGTGTGGCCCTGCAAGCCTGGCCACAAGTACAGCTGGTGTGGCCCTGCCCACCTGGCCACAAGTACAACTGGTGTGGCCCTGCCCACCTGGCCACAAGTACAGCTGGTGTGGCCCTGCNTGCCCGCCTGGCCACAAGTACAGCTGGTGTGGCCCTGCCACCAGCCTGGCCAGAAGCACAACCTCACACTCCCACTCAATACTCCAGCGGTTGAGCTTTGAAACGCTATCATCTACCCGCACCTGTAATGTCGCACTTGTCTGTACAGGAGGTATCCTCTTATATAACTTGCGATCTTGCATCATTTGCCAGTGTATGTCCTTACGTGCAATTGATTTTTATTCCAGAAAAACGAAGCGAATGTTGAAGTATTTTTAAATTTTTCAGCCATCAAAATTATAAAATTGCAATCATCAATAAGCTATTTATTTATGTTGATTAATTTCTTAAAATAATTTTATTTTCATTCAAATGATAATCAATGTAAGCTGACGTCGTTTTAAAGTATAGTAAATTCCAAATATTCTATTCAATTTCAAGATTTTTTATGTTTCATTGACAGAATAGAAAGACCAACGACAAAATTTCTACTTTAAGCAGGTCCTATCATAAGTATTACTCTATCAGAAAACTTTAGTTGTACAGCCATTGCAGTGAAGCCCATGAAGCAAATTTTCAGCTTTGAGCAGTTGTCGCAATCATGTTATCCCACGACGCATTTGAAGCAAGAAAGCGAGACGCGCACTGCGGCACCAGGCAGGAGATCCCTCCTCAGAGCGCGGGCGGCGAGGTAGATGAGCTCCAGACCCACCTGCAGCTCTGTATCACATCTGAGCGGCCGGGCCTGGCAGCGTCAGCACGTCACTCGCACAGATCGCTTCCTATGGACACTACTAAAAACGCTATGCGACTGAGTGCTTGGAAGCTCGAAATGTGCCACAAACCTATTCCATGCGAGTCTTTTTTAGCGGTAGCCTTTATTTGCGGCGTATTTTTGAAGCAGGCAAGTCCGATTTTTTTTCAGCTATTTTATTTTCGCATGTACCCTCCCGAACAGCTGGTGATCAATTTTCCTGATAATTTAATTCAACTTCAATGAGTCCTGATACGCAGTTTTTCAAAGGTATTCCACCTCCGTTGATCATGTTGAGATCATTATTGCTACTAAATATTTCAGCATAAAAATTGAAGAAAATTCTTTCCATGAAATTTCCTTTGATGCCTGTTTAATTTTTGCTGAAGATAAATCTGTAGCAAATCCACCGTACTCCATCATCTATTCTGTCATCATCAGTGAATCCTTTCAAATCGTTCCCGTGTACATTAGTCACTTCTATCGTAGGAGGACTTTAAATCATAGGAAATGATATTTCACAATGAAAGAATATTTTGAACATTTAACTCATGGTGAAACACAATAACATCAAAATGATTACGGTCTATAGTGCGGTAGCATTTTTTAATTCACGACATTCTTGGACACCCACACACAACTCAGACGATTGCTTACTTGCACCTGTCTCCTGCACACGACCAGAGGCGTGCCGCTGTGCGACCAGACGGTCCTGCTGTCACCGCACTCGCTGGACGGCCCTGGTCCCCATATTCTGCTGTGGGGGACATGCAGTGAGCCCCCTAACCAACCCAACATCACCGTAAAAGCATAAAGACTAATGCGGTGCTACTTAGTCAGATGCAAAATGACCCAACGTCAGGCACATCATAGGAAAAATGATAAATTACAGGTTCTGCTTATTTAATTATTTTCTCAAGGATTTTCTTATAAGACTAGGACGATTTTTCGTACTGGGCTGAACCTGTATTTGCATGTAAAGTTGTTCATACGGAGCTTGTAGTAGACTGATGATTGAAAATTTGCATTTTAATGAGGAAATACAGGAAGCCAGTTTTTAAAAACTGACAAAATAGGATGATGTTGCATCACATATTAGGAAGCATGACAAAGACGACGGTAAATGGAGCCTGATAAGAGCCTCGTGACACTTGCCAGCGCTCAAAAAGCTGAGCGCCAGAGTTGGGGTAAAGTTTGTATCAGAAAGTTTTGTTCCATCACTTGCGGAGTCCACATCTTGCCGCTGGCTGCTTCAATTTCTTTGCATCTTGAAGAAAATAACTCGCTACAGAGATCCATTCAGGCGAAGAGGTCCCTCAAAAACTGCTCGCCCAACTGGAGTTATATGTAACCCATTGATATAAATTTCAGGTACGTTCAGTGAAAATTATGACATCAACGAGATAAATTTGAGAATAAAGGCGAAAGTTCATGATTAAGTATACATATTATGATACAGGCATGATGTAACTTAAGGCATGTAACATGACATGCAGATATAATGTAACTTTAGGCATATGTCATAGGCATGCAGGTATAATGTAACTTGAGGCATGTAACAAAGGCATGCAGGTATAATGTAACTTTAGGCATGCAATATAGGCATGCAGGTATAATGTAACTTTAAGCATGCAATATAGGCATGCAGGTATAATGTAACTTTAGGCATGCAATATACGCATGCAGGTATAATGTAACTTTAGGCATGTAACAAAAGCTTGCAGGTATATATAATGTAACTCTCGTGTAGTAAGGTGTCCTGTGAGGGTCCATTTCTCTTTATTTCATTGCTCTAAAGCCTTCAATGGGACGTTCAAATTTTGTGTAGCGTTCAGGAGAGATTTGTAGGCACACTTGTCAATTATTGCAGCGAAGCACATGAGCGTCTTCTGTTCTAAATTACCTTAGCTGAGCGACAAGATAATTTGACGAGCCTTCATGCCATAAATAGAAGACTATTTTAAATTGTAGTACCTAATAAATTCTTAAACAATACCTAATGCCACAAGCCCTCTCATGACGAAAACAAAAGTATAATGAGAGAAATAGACTAAACTTATTCCGTACTCGTACTGTTTGACTTTGACGCATTTATTAGAAATGTACTTTATATAATACGTTATAGAACAGGGGTTAATCTGATTTGATAACACTGGGGAACACTCATTTTGTTGCATTAAGA
>VOMN01045463.1:0-24289 GCA_014899125.1 Orchestia grillus
TTTTTTAAAGGTCCTCCCGATAATACGTAAGCACCAAAAATCCTATGTTGGAGCGCAGAATCTTTTGGCCGTATTCTTCCCTTATACTTGTCAGGGAGAAGAATTTTTGGAGGTGTCAGTGGTGCTTTTGGCCTTGCGTTACCGTGTATTGATGTAATAATTATAATTCATTTTTAATAAAATGCAGACACCTTTGGATTGGATATTTAACGGTGAAATCAGAAATGTGACTTAATAATTTCCACCCAAAGTATAATTCCTACCCATAGCAAGGATTTTAACAAGGATCCTTCATTTAATAAAGACAGTTCTTGCGACAACTGTTTAAAATTTACATGATATTCTCGAACGCCTACAAATGAAACCGGAGGATCTCACACTTTAATGAAAATCTTAGTGTGGAATTAGTCGCGTTAAAATGAAATCAATCACTGCGTGTTCCTAGGTGCCTTGTTCAGCATAGTGATGCACTATTGCAGCTGATGCTTCTTGCTTTTCATAAATGTGTAGAAAAACTGTGTTTTTTTTTTCATTCCAGTTCATAAACCAAATTATCTGCAACTGTGACTGACGAGGGCATTGTTCCAGTCCTGAAAAATTCGTACATCGTCCTTAGATTCTTGTATAATAGTTTTTTGTGAAGAACTCGCTTAATTAACACGTTGGTCGCGGTACACGCTATATGTGTGCCTGTTCCCTGTCTTAAGTTGCTTCATTGTTAAGTTAGGTTTGAATGCTGTGACACTTTCGCATTTGAAGTTAGACATGCTTCATTTATGTTCGTTCTCCCTCTTTATGCTCATTACTGGTTTTAGTTATTTAATATTCAAATGCGAAGGTTGTAATGTACGAGGGTCGACTCAGAAGCAAATTATTGCGTAACAGCGGGATTAATTCTTTCACTGGTATTCATGAGCCATTATCGCGGGGAACGCGTTAAAGTGAAACTAGTTCAACCATTTCTACTTGACCAGCGCCAGTGGTTATTGGATGGGCGATAGAGTTCGGTTATTTAGGCTTTGGGACTAGCGTCCCAGAGGGCACTGTTAGGGTACCTCAGCCGTCGGAACTCCTAACATTCTTGCCCACTTTATACTTTTTCAAATTTCACCCCTTCCTTGTTATCTCCTCTTTCTCTTTTCTTTCTCTGCTTTCTTAACTTGCTATTTCTATGCGCTGGGGATTTTGTGTGGGAACAAACCTTGGGCATAGATAGTCTACCCTCTGAAGTCCATACTAAATGGTTTTCGTTTTCGCTCTTTGGATCACATTTCATGTGAATAGGGAGCTTTAAACCACTAAAAATAAAATAATCTACTTCACTCTCGGTCTTGGGAATACTCGATACCAGTGTCGGTAATTGAATTACTCTTCACCATACATTTTGTAGCACTCTTCTGGTATCTTAGTGGCTAATATGAACGCAACGCGAATAGTAGACGTCTAGAGTTTACTTTTTCAAAATTACAGTCGAGGGTAATCAAGACAACTAGTTTTTAGCCCAAGCTTTTTTCTATCCAGATCATGCGCCGCTCTTCACGGACGCTTCTTCTTACAATTGAGTAGTTCGGAAAAAATGTTTTTGAATTCTAAATACTTGTTGGCAGCATATGTTATTTTGTCAGAGTATACATCGTCCCCTGAAGACTCTTCGAGCAAATCTAACCGAAAGCTTGGGCTAAAAAATAGTTGTCTTGATTACCCCTGAGCGTAATTTTGAAAAAACAAATATGAATAACATTGGAAAAGCCCAGAGTTCATATTTATAGGCTGAATGAGGGATTTTTTATTTTTGACCGAGCTTTTGATGATCTGCACGAGAATCGTTTTTACGATAGAAAAACTTTCTAAAGGTCGGAGTTATAGGCTGTGTGTCAAATATACAGGTGAGGATGTTTTTTTTTGTGTTAGTCGAAATAATTTCATAGTGACGAATTTACGATGGCTTTGTAAATGTCAGAAATGTTTTACTAGCGGTTATAACAGTCAACATTGTACGGGAGAAGCTGTATTCAAAAAATATTTCTTTCGTCGAATTGCATTATGATAAAATTTTGAAATTTTGCCACTTGATTGTTAAAACCGCTATGAAAGCATTTCTGATATTTACAAATCAATCGTAAATTCTTCAGAATGAAATTATTTCGACTAAATGCACCAAAAATAAATGAAAATCTCCATCCATATCTGTATATTCATGAAATTTACATTAGCCCAACATGACTCAAACCTTTGAAAAGTTTTCGACCTTGAAAATGGCTTGCGTGCAGATCATTAAAAGCTCGGTGGAAAGTATAAAAATTCCCAAAGAAGTCTCATTCAACCTATAATACGAACATCTAACCCTATTGCCTAATTAAACCTTCATGATATGATTCTAATTCGCGATATTTTCCGGGTTCTGAAATCATTATTAATTTTCTCAAAACTAAGTACGTCTTATGAGTCGAATGATCTAGTTTAGCTGCTGGTCTTTCGATACCTTGAATTTATTGCATCTAAAATCGTTCAAATATGCGGTTTGAGAGACCGAAGTAGTGCAATAACTCCAGTTACGCACGCTTTTCTAAATAGCATTGTATAGATACGACACAAGATCGGATGCTCGATATATCCACTCATGAGTTACAATTTCATTCCTTTATCTGTTTGGACGCTCTTAATTACTTAGGCACGTCGAAAAAAGCTGTTCACCGGGTCATCAACAATTGAACAAGTTGTTCAGTTGCGAAAAGATGAAAATCATTATAATGCTCAGAATTTTTTTAGGCAGAAGTGCACAAGTACAGCGCCTTCTTTTGAGTATACACTTCGTAAACTGCGTCAAGATTTGTCGTTTTTGAAATTTTTTTTCTCTTGGATGAGAAATTTTTTTGATAAAAATTAAATTCCACCTTCAGTGCAGACTTTTTGGGATTATGACCCATTACTCATCAAAGTACGCACAGTGTAAATTTACCTATTAAATAAAAAAATTCTCAGCTCGGAAGAAAAACAGCTCCACTGGAGAAAAATTCCCAAATCAAAATCGACTCATGTTTCAATTTTAAGGCTGTAATTTTACTAACTGAAAAACCAAAAGGTATATACTTTGTATGTGACCAAGTTTGGAATAAACTATTTTTCTTTTTTTTCTTTCTTTTAATAGCGAAGCTTTTGTAGCATTTACTAAGCGATTGCACAGCGATACTCGGCTATTAAACCCTTTCCTCTGATGGTTTCTTGACGAACACGAGCTATGTTCAAGTGATTTTTGTAATTTTTCCCGATGGAGATGCGATGAGTGCGACGGGTGAGCGCACTCGTTTATACCGGGAGAGGTCAATGAAGGACGAGTTAACTCATTTCAAGCTCTTACTCTACAACTGACACTGCGGCGCATTTATTCGCCCAAAGTTGTGGAACACTAATTGAAGTAACTCGTCCTTGCCGGAGAAGGGGTTAACATCGTTCACAAGAGAAGTTCTAGTTATTATAAGAAGAAGTATGCACGAGCTGTTTGCTTTGAACCAATTCACTCCTTGTCGGGCTCATAAGTATTACTCTGCCTAATTTATTATACCGTCCTCATTCTCGTAACGCCTAGCAATTAAAAATTTGTTGAATCGTTTTGCATGAGAATTTATTTCTTTACATCAAAAGTGGAATTTCTTATATATTTCACTTAATTTTCCGTCAAAAAATATCAAAGGCATGAGTTACTTATCATCTTTATACTTCGACTCATTATTAGAACAACAATATGAGATTACTCCTTCAAGTTTTATTTAGAGATTTAGTTTGGCGCTAACGATGAAAAAATTTCTTTCCAGCTGCATATTGCGAATAAAAATACGTGTTCGATGGAGAGACGTGCATTGGTGAGCGTCCCTAGCAACCACGACCCGCTCCTGGCAACGAATGTTGGTCGGCGGGACCTGACCCGCGGTGCTGGCGTAAAATTCTCCGCACTTCGTTCATTGTGAGCATATGCTTTGCCTGCGATGAAAAAGACGAGACTTGATGTTCCTGACTACGCCAGGAAATTCAGATTTTTAAAAGAAGAATGAGCACGGGATGAAGTGTCAGAGGTTCAAGAGGTGAGTCTGCCCGCGCAGTCAAAGTTTAGGTTTTAATTTTACAGGCGACATGACGTGTATCAGCCGTTCAGTCAGAATAATGTTCTGGGATTACCCTTATTCGGAATATGTAATTGCAATGACACAAACGTTTCCGTAATTGAAATTTAAAAAAGTTAAAAAATGCCATTCACGACGATGTCAAGTTCTAGCTAAATTACTTTCGAAACGGTAATATTCTAAATTTCAGAAAAGTAACTCGGCTCGATATTTCCAGTAAGGATGTAACTTTACTTCGGTGCGACTTGCGAATACGCGTGACAGGAGGAGCCGTTCTTGGAATGTAAGGAGATGTACATCACTCGCACATGCCCTGGCTTCTTTCGAACCTTTACTTAGACTGAGTACTCTTTGTAACGATGGAAGTATTCAAGTGAAACGATTAGCTCCAGCCGAAGTATTTCTATTTGTTTAATCAAATACATAATAAATTATAAGCTTTAATAAAACTTGTAGGTTTTGTATTTTATGAATGAAGGTTAACACACGTTTCCTTTGTTTCACACTGCAGGGTACTTGCCTGCACTAAGTACATAGTACCAGTTGAGAAATGTTATCGTTTTATCTGTTCTTAAAAATCTTTTCGAAAATATTTAAAACATAATTATTATTCAAAATGAACATAACTTTTTCATCGCGTGCCCAGGTTTATAGATTTATTCTTAAAAACTCATTATTTATTAAAAATTCAACTCTCTACAGTCACTGACAGTGCTAACCTAAATTCGAAATTTCTCGTTTTAAAAAGGGTGCTACGGGCGTGAATATGAGTTTTGAACTGCCAACACCGAATAACTTAAAAATTTACGTATTTAGGTCATCTCTTATTTTATTTTTTGTTGTATTCATCATTTTATTTTTATTACAGCCGCCAACAGCGGGCCCTAGAGCTCGCAGATTACCAGAGAGATCATTTCCTTCACACGACTCGGGGGCGGTCCCTGCGTCGGAGTCTGGAGCGCTGGACCTTCTCCCACTTCACCGACCCCTACCGTGAGAGATGGTCCTCTGATGTCCAAGATCATAGTTTGACGCCACACAACCAGGCGGGAACCACGCTCAAACAATCCATAGAAAGTCGATCGCTCGATCACAAGAGGGAGATGGAAAAGCGGTTTGAATTAACGACAAACGCATGGGAGTCTTCAAGCATCTTCGATTTATTGGTGAGATTTTCAGATGATTATTTGATTGAAAAAATTGGTTTTCAATTATTGTAAGAAATAACCAAACTAGAAGTATGCAGTTCAAGACTTTGGAGTCTTTGAACATCCGTTAAACGTATAAAATCAAACAAGATACATATTGTCTGCTTATATGTATTATTTGTTAGAAATTTATTTATTTTGAAGAAAACAGATATATGTATGGATACTAAAGCGAAACTTTGGGCACTTATGTAAATGTTCCCTGATTGTGTAATACGAGTAACTCGAGTCAAAATCGAGAAGATACTCGTTTCTTTCCAGGTATGCAAGAGTGAGTGCTCCAACATGTTAACTAAAGAGCAAATTAGATTGTATGGTGATATCGAAATTATTTCTTACGTCAACCAACAAGTTTTCTGAGGATACATACACCGAGTTTGCTGATATACACTGAAAGAATAGAAATTGGGTTTGAAAAATATTTTTTCGTTTTATTTTTCGCTTTTATTTTTCTATTCATGTTTGAGCATTTTACTTTGGTAATTGGTACTTTGGTTTACTCGAGAAAAGTAAAAGTAATTTTGCCTAACAAAAATTTAGAGCTAGCAAACAATTTGTCTAAGCAGAGCGATAAAAAATGAGTAGTACAAACTTTGACAGCGGGCAGGAACACGCAAAATAAACGCTTTTCCACGAATACGAAATACCTAAAAATTCCGCGGGCAGGGACACGCAAAATAAACGCTTTTCCACGAATACGAAATACTTGAAAACTCCGTGGGCAAGGACACGCAAAATAAACGCTTTTCCACGAATATGAAATACTTGAAAACTCCTAAGTTTTGATGGCACTGAGGTTTAAAATTTAACCTTAGAAATATCATAATGGTAAATGAAATAAATAACAGAGAAACAGGTGTTTTATCAAACGAACTTCACAATAACTGTTCGAAATGTCGGCCCCCTGCGTTGATGCAGATCTGTTACATCTTCTGATTGGATTACTGGACACGATGAAAAGTCTTGATTCTTATCCAGTGTTAAATGCCCTTTCATGCGACAAAATCCATCTTGGACTCTATAAAGTGCTTCGTAAATCAAAGATTTCATCTAGCAGGCAGAATAAATCTGAAGGGCTCATGCCTTGAGATCTTGCTTCCCTGCCACTTGTCTATCTCGTAATATCAACCTATTCGGAGAGGCATCGTTCAGATATTGGCAAGTATTCCTGTCGGAATAGGCCGGAGCTCCGTGGTGCTGGAACCACATTCGAGGGTGAATACCTACAGCCACATCAGTTGGCAAGGCAGTTCATGCAATAAGTGCCTTAGAAACGTGACATAAACTGGTCTATTTATCCCCCAGGGAGCAAAGGATAGGCCATAGGCAATAGAGGTAGGTTAGTTAGGTTTGCCTATNGTTTCTGAAGCGCTGCTTTCACTACCACTACAACTACAACTGGCCTATTTACAAGAGACGTCATCAGGTATGGCCTAATAAGATAGTCTCCGACAATACCATCCCACACATAGGTATTTTGCCGACGTTGTTCGTGACTGATTTTTCGAATGTTTCTCTTTTAATGCCATGATCACACCAACTGCCTGAGCTATGAGCTCATTAATGAGCAAATGAGCGATGAGCATTCACTGACCTCGTTAACACTGTCTATGCGCTCTTAATTTTCTGTTTAGGAGGGTTTTAACTTCATAGCTTTGTTCTCCTTCGGCAGAGTATCACCGACGAAGATGTGGACGAAGAACTCCGATTGAGAATTGAGCGCCTGCTTCTAACTCCGACAGAGAACACTTTTGGAACTCGAGTTGCGGACCAAGATGAGCTAGAGAGTCAACAAGCGAGTGGTTCGAGTGAAATCGAAGAAAGCAGTACACTTGGTTTAGTCGAAGAAAGAACTACTTCCAGCTTGGAGGTCGAAAAAGGATACAAGAATCCATACCTGAATTTTTTAAGGAAGAAGTCGCATAGTGAAGCTGTTGAAGAAGCGGCAGTGGAGGCTGATTTTCGAGAAAATATAGATACAAGAGAAGATACTTCCAGTAATAGCGAAGATAATGAGGCTAATGTAGAGGAAAATGATGAAGTAGAGGGAAATAGTCAGGATCATATTGAGGAGGAAGTAAAAACGACTGGAGAAACAGTTTCAGGTCTGAAGTCGGAATCTTCAGAGTCCGAAGGCAACTTTCATCCTGGTAGCAGCGCTTTAAACACCAGAGCACTACAATTCGTAAATAATGAGAAACAAAATGAAGCGCCAGATCTGAATGAAGAGAAAGAACCGACTGACTTAGAAGGTTCTATAAAAAGTACTGTGAATATTATCATGAAAGCGGCGGCCATTCAAAAAAATATCGCCCAGAAAAAACGAAGAAAAAGAGGTCGCAAGAAGAACATTAAAGACGTCAAATCTGAAGATACGCTAGAAAACCAGAAGGCCGTATTGGAAGCCTTGGAAGAGAGTACCGTCTTGAAACTGTTTCAAGATTATCTTCGCTTCGAGAGGCCGCAAACATTGGCTCCTTTGAAGTCAGATATTATATTCACGTCGTCTATCTTACCTGAGTAAGACTTCATTACACCACGTATATACTCGTACCTCTCTCTTGACAAGTATGCATTACGCAAGAGGGAACGGCACTGTAATGTCGCACGGGCAAACCAGTGTCAGTTGCCAAGCTCCGTGACAAAGAACTCAGAGGATCTCGCAACGAAAGTGGACCCAAAGTGCATAACTGGGAGGCTAGAGCTTTAGCAGGTGTCTGATGACCTCATCTCGTCGGGAACTGCTGCCTCACGTACGGGATTTGACGAGCGAGGCATATCATTACTATCATGAGAGTTGTTTAGTTTTTGAAACTGGTAGCACACATCATTAGCACCACATTAAACTCGGGAGAAACATTCAAACAATTCAAACGAATGCGATTTAAACATATGCGATTCAAACAATTGCCACCCCGCACACTTATAAATTAAGTTCGTAAAATTAAGAGAATTTTGCATTATGAGAGTAGTTGCTTTTTGACGATTACGTAGCGCAAACGCCTTAGTCGCAGAAAAAAGTTACAGTGTTTTCCACAGAATAAGTTGTTAACTTTAGTGTTGTCTTCGGTGGCTACTTGCCAGTTTTTAATGCACGTTCGTATGTTATACGCGTAGACTGAATTGGAATGCTGCTTCTGAGACATTGAAGCTCAAATTTGCTAGTAGGAGACGCTTATACAGAAAATGATTGGTTATGTTTGACAGCTCTGATTTATATATGCTGGACATTGATTTTCAGAATCTCATCCGGCTATCTAAAAGGAAAAATGGATGTGATCTTTTTTGGAGTAACTGACGCTTTAATGTATATTCTTGATGTTTTATTAAATTAGATCATTAGTTAGTTTAAAGCTTCCTGTCTGCATGAAATGTAAGTTAAGAATAAAGAAGAAGAAAATACAAAGAAAAGATTGTCAAAAAAGTCTCAAAATTGAAGGAATTAAAGTGGCACGAAAGACAGAAATCCCAAAAGCCTAAAAGCTTATTTATAGCTGAAGCAACATAATAGCGCTCCCTCTGGGTTGCCGATCTCCTGACCATACAATAGAAAAACCTAACTCATTGATGCCGTATTATATTCAAATCCGTGTTATGATTGAACGTTTACTTGCATATGCACTTATACAATGAACATGTATCATTTTCTGAACAATTAAAACCGATCTGGAACTGCGTCGTCATGTACGGCCTTTATTTCATCTAGGTTCCTGGGACAGACTTCCCACTTGCCCTCAAACCTACAGCAGTTGACGAGTTCCAGTGACCTCCTCGCTGTGTTTGCGAGTGCGCTATGTGCCCGCGCATGTCAATAAAGTTTACAGTTCAATAGAACACGCGGGTGGTTTTGTTAGCAAGCTTTACTTGCTTATGTTACTCACGCGCGAGAGCTATGTATTTGTCCGGCTACTTTAAGAAAAAGTGGAGGAAACGAAATTTTTATCGTAGTAAGAAATAGAACACGCGTGATAACATTAGTCATGAGTTTGCTTTATTAGAAAATTATGAAACAAGAGTTTCTTTTCAATTTTTTGGAACTGTCAACACGGTAGGCTTTAAGAATAGAAATTTTCCCACTAAAATGTGTTCAAGTGTTCATCAGGACATTCCGCCTTTTGTTTCAAGCAGTCAAGCGAATTTCAGCGCTAACAAATCACTCAATGCTCTTACTCACAGACGCTCCATCACTGAGTATCTCATAACCAATGCAAGCGTACAATGCAAGCTATTATGACCGATAATGAAGCGTAATGTTAAACTTAATTTTTATAAAAAATATTATATATTACAGTTACGATATGAAAACTTAATTATTTTAACATGACATTCAATTGGTCACACTGCTTGGAAAATCATATGGTCAGACAATGAAAAATCTTAGTTTCTTTGAGACAAAGATGGAAGATGTCAACCATTGACAATTTTTTCACTAAGATTAGTTACGCTATAGCTGACTTTGTTTACTTTGCATGAGTTTAGTACTCATTCCGAAAAATGGGTAAGCTTTGATTCGGTAGATTCGAGTGTTAACTCATTCACGATGTATTCACTGTCTCTAGAACGTATATTCGACTTTCGACTCCGGAGTATCTAAAAACCCCTCGTGAATAGCCTACATCCATTTGTGAACTTCACATCCTGTTTGAAAAAATATTTATCGCGTGGTGAAATTTTATATTTTGTCTGAAGGTAATCCCGCAATGAATAACATCCATCAATGTCTATAATGCTCCAACGTCAAAACTTGTAACAGAAAATTCACCCATGTTTCACAATCAAAGAACACTCTCAAGTTTTTTATTTAAAAAGGCCAAGTCACTATTTACCAAACTGAAAATCTAGTACGACCTAACAGAGCACAACTTCGAGCACTCATAGCTCTAGTAACCAATCAGGATTCGTTCTCTTTGCAACGAAGAATAGACGGGCCAATGGGAAAGTGCGATGGATATAGTTGCAAGGTAGCCGCACTCGATCTCTAGGTCGGCACTGTGTGTCCAGCATCTCTCAGTGCTGGTGAGTTAATCTCTTCACCTACATCATCAGTTGTTCAGCATTTGTCATGGACACGGTAAACCGTAAAGTTTGGAGTTAAAGGCATATGGTCTTTTGATTTACCTCACTTTGCTGGAAGAGAACACCGAGTGGTTGCGGTTGTGAATTTACAACTTTTACTGAGTGAAAAGCTCGCAAGGGCAGCCAAGAAATTGTTTTGTTTACCCCACAAGAATAAGTTATTTTTATGAAATTAGCCAGCTCGTCGCAATGAACATTCGGACGCTAATTGGAGCAGGTGAGTAAAATATCGCTATTCCGGCATGCCTATAGATATAATTGATTTCACGGAATATGCCTATAGCACTGGAAATGATACAACAAAACCGTATGAACCTAGCTTATGATCTTTATACATACCTTTGAGAACTTGCATGGAGGTTTATTTAGGCACTATGGTCACGTTTAATGGGATTCAGCTTCCACTTTAAAAGGGATTTTAAACAATATATCTTTATCATTTCAGAATAAAAAAATCGAAGGCTAGAACGAAAGAACTTAATTGGTAAGTTAGTATTTATCGATCCATTTATTAACTACAGTAGAAACGACTAATTATCTTCGCATCAAGCAATATGTAATTAAGCATGAAAACTTAAGAATTAGAAAATGTAGAGTAACGGAAAACGTAAAGTAACGAAAGTCCCCAAGTTACAGTAATTTTGAGTGCAGCGCACCTGTAACCAATTATTGCCAACATCTATGCCAGCATCGCTAAGCAGGCAAAAGTCGTTACTTGATTACCTGAACCTAAAACGAAGTGATGTATATTCATCGTACCTACAATTAACATAAGGTCGAGTGCAAGAGTAACTCTATCGTCAAATCTCTGATTAAGATGCGACTTTAGCTTAAAGCAATGTGGAAGGAAAATGTTTTAATGCATGAATCTCGGTTAAAGCATAACAGATTACAAACCAATTGACGATAAAATTGCTACACAGTTTTACGGTCAAATTCTACCCCCTCTTGAAAACCTAAACTTTTCGTTTTCTTCGTAGGAAAAAGAGAGTGAAAACCGAGGCCAATGTACAGACATTTCTCAAAACGAGTGATCGGCTCAGCATGCACGGACGGACTAGTTGAAGTGTTTTCAGGAAGCGATAATGTTAGTAAATACTGACTTGCTGGTGAGAAGGCAATGAAATTCTCTTTGTTACTTCTAAGGCGGCAATGACTACAGCTCGATTCCAAAAACTAAACATGAAGAATTTCGCAAAAAAACTAAAAAAACACTATGCTCGTACGAGGAAATAATTTTTATTATTTAGGTGGTCAGCTAATTTAGGCTTAGGTGGTCAGCTACATGCAAATTGAGAGTGAAGCGTAAAAAAATAAAAGACTGGAAATAAATTTTCTTTTGAAATACAAATTCCACCTAGTTGACTGAACGTTCGATGGTTTACATCAAAATATTCATCCATTTACTGTCTGGCTTACACACTTGTACATGACCATGATACAGCTTCCTACCAACAAGTTAGTAAATGAAAATACCAACTACCCAAAATGTTGTTGATTGTGGAATATCAAAATTTTAAGATTCTGTATTTTTCGGATTTTGGTTCTGATTTAAGACTTGTGTTTTTTCCAAGTTCCAGGTCACTGAGAAATGACTTAGGACTCACGAAAGATTGAACAGGGACTGTTTTTAGCCTCATGCCCGGAATGAAGTTTCAAGTTTTGAGGTGCGCAAAGGAAGTCCGTGTGAGTGCAGAATAACGAGACCATTCACGCGGTACGCGTGACTAAACAAGGCAAAAGCCTCTTGTGAGCATCGCTTGAACTTTGCCGCGCTTCCTTGAGGTGAATCATGTGCGCATACCGACAGCAACGGATGCCAAAGTGTGGAAAACTGAAACCATTTGCATCTAAAAATGATAATTTCGATAAATCATGGAAACCTTAAAATACTGCGAAGTTTTGGCCGAAAATATTGTTCCTAAACCACAAGTGCCTGACGATGAAGCTAATTGAGCCCGCAATTACTGCTTTACCATCTTAAAAAATGATGGGATAGCACTTCAAGTAAGAACACATGCCCAATGGAGAAATAAAGCTGTAACAGCTTAACAACATCTCATGGAAATATGAGAATCACACACCTCGTTGTATCTTCCAGTGAATACACGATCTAGGATTTCATTGCCGATATAATTTGTGCACTCATGCAAAACTTTTCCATCATCAACACAGATTCAGTTCACTCAGCTGTGACGAGGTTGCCTGCACGGTTATGTAGGAGGACACGCACATCATCTCGTGCTGAAATGATGTAAAACTGTAATAAAGGCGCAGCTAATGCAAAAATAACAAAATGTGTGCCCTTGGTTCACCATCAATTAATGAATTCAAAAGTTACCTTTTTTGCACCCTACCTCTGTATACGAGAAAAGGTACCAATAACTTCTGATTTAATAGATAGCATACGTGAGAGCGTCAGTCTCATTCTTTGAATGGAATTCATATATTCCTAGCAAATCATTCAAACTGATTTTTAGGTACCATTAATTACTATCAAGACACCAATAATAGTAGGACGACGTTATGAGGCCCAGTAACTTAACCGAACTAATGAAGGGTGTAAGCGTGTTTGTGAAAGCTATCATAGCATTCGCCCATAATTAATTCGTTTTCTGTAACGATGCTTTTTTCTAGAGGCAAAATCGTTTCAAATTGTATTTATGCGTAATAATTTAAAATTATTTAAACATAAATAATTTAAAGCGGTTGATGCAAAGATTATTTAAAAGGTCACATAGCACAGGAAAAGCGTTCAGCGACCTAGATTTTGATGGAGTAGATTTTGATGATAAGAATACGTCGCAAATTTGGACAGATTGAAGCAGCGAAAATTGTGCAGAGTTGCAAAATTTCGACAGCTATGAATTTTAAACGACAGTGTTGATGAGGAACTAATTAAAGACGGAAGAATTTTATAGCCCAAGTACACAAGATGCGCCGCAAATTTGGACAGGCTCAAGTTGTGAAAAGGGCGTGAGGTGCTGGGCAATACGGACCGGTGTGAGTTTTGAAAGGCGGTGTTGGTGAGAAAGCAATTTAAGATGAAGGAATTTTGACAGCCCGTACAGGGAGGGCAGGGCACACGTAGCTGGCATGTGGGTGACGCAGAGCTGCTCGCGTTACGGGTGTGGAATTACACGCCTCACACACCTACCGCTCTCGCCGTGCTCGCGCGAGTGCTTTGTTGCTTCAGCCCACACACCCGGGCTTCAGTGAAATGTATTCTCTTTCCAGTAAAAGAAAAAAAATATTATATTTCCGATAAAAATAGGGCTCGATTTCTAGTATGAAAAAAAGAAAGAGAAGGAATATCGCTTATTTTCTAAATAAGTCACGTACAGGGTATCGCATAAGTCAGCATTTCAACAAGTAAACTAGAACCTTAAAAATAACTGTAGGCGCCTCGAATAGCTGCAAAAATATCCCAATTCCACTTACTTCAGAATGAAATATATTCCATTTCAAGTATGAGAACAAACAGTATTCAGTTTACAGTTAGAGAAGAAACAAAATTTAATTTCTATTATGAGAACAAAAATATTCAATTTTCAATAAGAAAATGAGAAATTTTCGATTCATCATAAGAGAATAAAGTAAACTTCATTTTCGTTTTGTATTTTACTATTCAATTATTCTCCGGTAAGGTCGAAATTTAACATGGATTAATGACCTTTCTTCTATTCCTCAGTTTCATGGATCGCGTGTGGATCGCTCTGCATTTGACAAACACACCACAATACCTTCATCCCCGAAACTAGAGTTCTTAATGGTATTCGAGACAGTCAGAAGTACACTTTGCGTTTACAAAATTCAAAAGTCGAATACAAAAGTCGAAAAGAAAATGGAAAAATATAGAGAGCTCAAAAATAAACATAAACTGTGCAGCAAATCTCGAACTCTGGTGTCAGCTAATTTCGAATATCGGAGCCCAATATTTCCTGAGTTCATAAACCACGAAGCGACAAACATAGAGTGAGCACAACTACAAATGAGTAGATTTGCATGCGCAACCAAGAGGTGAGTTATCGATGCCTCACTCAACCGGAAATTAATCCTAAATAATACATTCAGACATTCTTCCCTTTACCAGGTGGGTAGCCGTCGTCTGGCATAAGCGCGTTTCAGAGCCTTAACGGCATTTTCAAGCATCTGGTGAGCTGGTAAGCGGCCTCGGATCCGTATAAATTTCACAATAATCAGCAAACACGCTCTTTAAAACATCATAAAGGATATTGACGGCTACTGAATGCGATCGCAATAGCAGTGACGTCATAAACGAGATTGAATTAGCTTCCTGCTAACTCATACACAATAAATCGTTATTGAAACTGTTATCATAGTACCTATGTATTTTGAATCGGGGTAACGGAGTCCGGAATGTAGAGTATCCCGACGAAGATGCTTACCGTCCAACTTAATTTTTTCAACGCTCATTTTTAATTCAGAATATATTTGAGATCCGCAACTTTACTCTGAACGTTATCTTGTTGTCTGCAATAATATGTTGTTTATAATCCGAAGTCTTTATTTTTTAAACCTCGTAGAAGTATTTCACATCTGAGCTTGTGATATGATATTTTTTCAAGAAGAATTGATAGGATTGTATGCCACTCAAACACAAAAGAAAATCGTGATCCTCAGCTCCAATTCTGATAAGTATTTTTTACTGCAACTTCTAAATTTGAACAACCGCCGCAGAATGAATATTTACGAAAGCTCGCGTTACGAATACTATAGAATATCAGACGTAAAAAAGCATTGGCCGTTAACTCTTCATTGTTCAACTGCGAGTATTAGGAAAAATTTATAGCAGTAAACTGAATCAGATGTTATGAATTATAACTGAACGAGAATAATGATCGACCTTGAAGTTCCGATTTTAGATGGATTCCGTATCTCAAACGTTTTGACTGACAACTGAAACCGTGATCAACATGAAATACTTCAAGTCACCTCTTCCTGAGTAGGAAGCGGAAGACTTGGCCCCTAGGGTGCTGAATATTACAATATCACAGATCATAATCGCACGTGCCGAGGTCTTGATTGCTTATGCAGACATCAATCTAGAGCAAAGAAAAAAATGAATACGTATGATCCATTTCATAATTGTGTACACTGAAATAAGATGGGCCCTTGATATATTTCACAAAACATAGTTGCACTCAAAGTTTCCCCACAAATGATAAAGTCAATCATACTTGATCATTAATCTTTCCTATGCATAAAAATTTCACAGCTCTTAATATACATACACACTGAGAAATTCGGAACCGCTGGTGTGAATCCCTCGCACTGAATTTGAATGAAATCAAATTATGTGGCAAATACTTGCAAAATAATTATAAAAATATCTCATCTAATAGCGTAGTCCTTTATCATAGTAATAAACCTCACTTGAATAAAATTTTAATGCCTTGCTTTTCAAAATTTCTCCGAAAGTTAATATTGACGAGTTTTTAAGATGGCTATGTGAATACAAGCCTACGTCCAATTCTTTCATAAGTCATTGCGTACGTCTCTTTTCTCAGTGAGTTTATCTACCACACATGCACACGGGACTTCAAAAATTTAACAATTTCTGTTTTCTGGTGCAAAAACTTCATGGGTACGAACTCGGCTCTGAAACAAGCCTTCCTTGTTTAATTCGGTATCTATAGCGTCGGCACATGAATCAAGTTCAAAGAGGAGCCCGACGTCAAACTTACGAGCTTGAAAACCGAGATGCCTTCCACACTATCATGCTCTATACCTAGGCTCTTAGAATAGTTAACATCACGCATAAGGAGGAAATAATGCACATTATACTCTACAGCACACTCTAGTGAATTACCTCAAAACTCAAAAAAATTGCTGCAAACCAACGCAATTTAAATATCTAACTTTCTCAGAATTTATTACATTTTATGCATTTGGAACGCATACGTATTGACAGCTTCATGTCAGGTGATAAATAAGTGTAGACACTTTAATACCTTAGTCTTAATTAAGAAATACAAGCTGCAGCCACTCGGGCACCTTTAAAGTGGATGCAATACGCTCAACTTCAAAATGGAAATTTTGAAAAACAGCGTTTGTTTTCAGGCAAACTTTTCAGTGGATGAATTATATACGAAGACTGGAAATGTACAATCTCGTCTATTGACACGGTAGCAGAGAGGGCACGTTTCCTGGGTGCTACGTGTTTCTTTTGTAAATCAAAAGTACGGTCAGCAAGTTCGAAAGAGGAAGTGAAATTATCAACAACCCTGCAAACACTCGCGGAAACATCTCGCTGACACTATTTTAAAAAAAGCAGCAAAGCTCAAGACTGACGTTTCTAGGCTGAGGTCGAGTCGCTCAACAAGCCAACACGCGATGTTGGGAAAAAATCTAATCTTCTAGCCAATGCCGGGAAATTGCTACAGAAAAATATGCCTAGAACAGTGTGGAAGGCTCAGAAAAGTTAACAATTGGTAAAAATCCACAGCCCTTCATGAAAAATGATAGCTACAGAATTCCTCGCTACTTTCAAAGTCTTAAACTCTGTTACGGTTTGAATGAAATGTTCATGATTACACTTCATATTTTCTTGAAATAGCGTACTACATACACTACTTTGTCTCATCCTGGTGAAATGTCGATAAAATTTGAACAATTTTTACAGGCTTCTTAATAACAAATTTGGAGGAAAAAATATGATAACAATTGCGTTCAGTATCACTGGGAGTCAGTATTGCATCTGGATAATTACTCTCTGGATAATTCATATCAAGTGTGAATTATATAGCTACGAATAAAACCTACAAAACAAACCTCTGTCTTTGACAAAGGTTTGTCTTTGACAAAGGTTTACACCGGGCTGTGAAATCCACCAGAGAAGTGCTTCAAAATGATGGCCTTAGGACTAAGGAATGAGCAAAGAACAATTACTCAGTGGAAACAAGATGAAGTGCAGTCATTCAGTGGTAATAGTGGCAACATAAAATTACGAATACTCGCGACAGGCTATCTCTGAAGCGATTAGAGAAAAGAAACCGGTGAAAAAGTGTTCAGCAAATGACTAACATGTTCAGCGAAAGTCAAGGAAAATTTCTGCTAGCGCCAAGAACTGACGGAAATGGGTTCAAGGAGATAAAGCCAAGTGCATGGTTGAAACTGCACGTTGGGATTAGAAAATAGAAGAAAGACCAATCATCACAATTAGAGAACTTGTAGGAGATTTGGGCTTCTCCAAAGTTTCAGTTTATTCATTTTTCTTAATAAAAAATACAAAGAACTATCTCAGCAACTAAATAAATTGACGTAAAGAACAAAACTCACATGTTTTCGTCACTGCAAATATCTTAATCTCTGCGACTATTTTGAAATAACTAATCGTTGTGAGGATGAATCTTCTAAAGGGAGCAATATCATTGCATTGAAATCGATTAAGACATTTCAGATTTACTTCTACTTCTCCAGTAGAGTTCACTGCAGTTAATTTCACTAGGTAAAAAAAGACCCACAGTCGTGGGGAAAACTTGCTGAATTTGACTACAGTCGTCTCCCGCATAGCTAGAGCGCTAGATCGGTTCCGGCAAACAAATACCTTACATTCTTATTTGCTTCTTTTCTGTGCTATTTGACGCTCGCTCTAGTTGCTACCGCTCTCACAGCTCTATGCCTGGGACGACTGTAAAACAGTCGTTTGTGGAACCGATGCCGCTCTATACGGGGGACTGTAAGCGGTTATTTGTTGAAACCGACAGCGATATGCAGGTAACGATGGTATTGAACTACTATTAGTGAGCTTTTAAGGAGATGAGCGTGAAGGGATAAATTATTCACAATCCCTCAGAGTATAAAATTAGTAAATGAACACATCCAAACTTTCTACGGTTTATAAAATTCCACAACTATGTAAAAGAAAATTAATCCCTTTGATAATTTCTTTATTTTTCTCCCTTACAGCTGCACTGCTGCTATGCTCTTCTTTGGTGACAGCTGACACTACGTCAGTGGAGGGAGCCTCCGCAACAACAACTGGAGATGATCCTCCTACGACTGTAACCAGTTCCAACTCAAGAGAAGGCCTCGATGTCACTCCTGAAATATCTACAAATTATGAAACGGTAACCGAAACTCCTACGTTTAATTCGCTGTCAAATCCCTCTTCTGTGCACTCAACCCAAGTGACACCAGCTCCGGTTCCATTATCTGAGTCTTCAACCTCAACTGAAACGTCAAACAATGCTTCCTCACCCGCGTCAGTCCCGTCATCTTCATTAGCGCCCACTGCCCCGCACACCGATGCTCCAGCACCTTCAGTCCCAGACACGAAGTCGTCGTCCTCCTCTCTTCTATCTACTACCAGTCCCGAAGTTTTGCCGACCACCGACTCTCCTTCGCCCACAACTTCGACAGAAACACCTCTTGAGATAACGGTTGCAGGAGAACCAACAACTACCTCTTCACTCCAAACCAGTGGAGTAGATGAATGGACAACTGGAGGATCATCTATATCTTCGCGATCTAACACCATCTCCAAGACGCCAGTTGTGCCGCAAACAGACGCTGCTGCTTCAAGCACAACGTTGGAGGATACTCAACATATAATGAATAATATAGGATCCACTGAAGGTAGTCAAAAGCCATCAGAAGAATCAACGTCCAGTGATTTAACCGAATATTTAAATCAAAACGAAACGGAGACTTCGGAGGAAATGTCAAAAGTTACCCAAAATGACACGGTAACAACAATGCCTACTGGTGAAGGAAGTACTCATGAGACTTCAACGGAAGTGACTGAATCTCCCGACGAATGCAATGTAAGCTCACGCAGATACAGTCGAGAATGGGCCCGCCTTCGTAGACTCGTATTTTTATTGTTCGTGTTTAGAAAGAGTACCGTATTGAATGGAAACGCTTCACAAGTCGAGATAATTTCCGAATCAATGCAAAATTATTAAATATTGTTCGTGTATATAATTTCACTATGACGAGTCACATGAAGCAAAATTCATCGTAGTCAACACGACTTTTAAAACAACGCACTTTTTCATCGGCAAATTTCATTGTAAACAGGCTTAACCATACTAATATGTATTCATCGTAAGATTATTTCCAGTTAATTTCCATTTGAAAACTAAAAAACCTTGCACGACTAAATTCCCAGTCGTCTCTTTTGTAGGTTAAACTCTACAAATGTCGTCCACTTTTCTAATAACCCTAAATTTTCCGAATTCGTAACCGAACTTTCAGTATATTTACGATTGCTTCATACATATATAAATACGACCTCGTAAATTATCTTTCATTGCACATCGAACCCATAGATTTTGTCAGAATCTCATTTCTCAGTTCTTTTCATATCGCATTGACTTCGTCAGCTGAGCCATTCCTGTACGCTGATCCGACCCCAAGTTTGAAGAGCTGGTTCCGTTGCAGGTGGCGAGGCAAGAGCGCAATGAGACAGAAGAGACGGTACGTCACTACTACCTGGTTACGGTCATCCTGGTCCTCGTGATGAACTTGGGGTTCTGCCTGGTAACCGTCTTTTGCGTGCACAGGATCACCAAACACTACAACACACGATCGTGGGACCCACCTCCTATCAGATACGGCTCGGTGAGCATCTGCTTTGGATATCGATGTGAAATATCTTATGCTTCCACTGAATTTACTCTAGTCTCGAGAGCAACTGCATTGGTCCAAACATTTCCATCATCGCTTGGTTCACCGTAGATTTAGAATTTGCTTACCAATCAATCTTAGGTGATGAATTGTTAGCGAAGGCATAACGAACGGCTTGCTTACTTACTAGCATGCTTTGAGAACACGAACATACGCTGAATGCTGAGTAGCAAGTGGAATATTTTAATCCGAACAAGGGCTGGTCAAAAGTGCCTTTATAAATAATAATTATGACCCTTAATTTGATATTGCGAACCTAGAAATTTTAATAGCTCTTCTTCTGTAGGGCAGCTTTCTGTTCATTTGAATAAATTCATACAAAATCCGAGGTAATCTTTTACTATTTTAGTTCAGTTTTTATGCGGTCTTATATGAAGGAATATTTCTGTTCATCCCAGCTGTCACAACTTTTACCGACGCAAATTACTTGCTAATATTAATTCATGGAAATATTCTTTTCATGGATAATAGAAATATCCATTAATTTAATGATGAGTTGTGTGTTCATGCAGTGAGTGGCCACAAGTTTTGATGCGCCCGGGTCCATCTACGAGGTTTCAAACAGGACCAAGATAGTATATAATTTAAGACTTAGTCACCCACAAACAGGGCTTCATAAAATATCTCAGTGTAGACTGAGTAGTTGGGATATTGGGGAGCTCGAGGGGTATTATCAATACCTACCCCATTAGCTAGACTGAGCATGAAACTTTTAAAAATGTTTTTTCATGAAGGTAGCATTACCTTAGCAACTGATGTTACTTCACATCTTTAAAAATAGACTAAATTATGTAAGCAGCTCCATATGTCTACATTGAAACAGGAGCATGTCGGAAAACATTTCATTTGACATGATGCCATACCTCATCAGGTTGACTATGGTATATCGCTGGGCAGAAGGAACATGGGGCTAGATCTTTCCCCCGAAATCCCCGCTGGCATTCCACCGCCGCCGCGAGCAACGCGTGAGAGGAGCGACAGCATCCCTATTTTGATCACCAACGAGGACGGCTGGTGCGTTCCCTACAATGACGACGTCCACACAAAATCTCAGACGCACCCTGACGAAGACAACAACCAACCATTGAGCACCATCGGTGATGGACACCACGCTTCGGATCCTGAGGAGCTCAGCGGCCACTCTGATACTGGACTCTGAAATTTATAGTACATAGGGTGCGGTACGTTGGAATTCTTCTCAACGTCGTGTAGATTTTTTTGTAATGTTTACACCCGAGTAGTAGTCTTAAGTTAGAAATGAGGATACTTCTTAGAGGCAGGTGTCCTAAATGCTTCGTTTTCATATAAAGGAAAGTTTAATATTTGCTAGGTGAGCTTCATTCTTGGATCCTAGCAATTGAGAACACCTTTTACAAAATGTTTAAGTTAATCTTATGATAAACCAAAAATTTGAACAGTCGTGTAACAGAATATAAAAGTTCAATAGTTCCTAAGAGTTATTACAAGTTCAAATTAAAGCAGTTTTAAGTAATTTTTCTTCATCACAGAATTAGATCGAATACTGCATTCGACTAGGAATATGCCAGCTATTTAGTATTTAAATTTAATTTTTCTGAAAGCCATAGGCATCGATGTAAACCTGAAAAATGAAATATCTTCAGTACGAAGAAGTTATCGTATTTTTGACACAGCTACAAGACACGGGTTATGAAGCTATTCATTTTAAACAGCGAAGTTGTCAGCAACAGCGCATTCTTTTTTTGACGAAATTTTGGGACGTGACATCATCATGGAATATTTACGGGGCCGATTAAAAAATTACATATCTACAGTAAGTGCCAGCCAAATGATAATTTTCAATTGAGAAACTATTTTCAAATGCATTTTACGCCACTACAATAACCCAAATGATTTCCTCGATGAAACTTTCGCAAAAACTTGTAATATTTCCGATGCAACAAAATTTTCAGTCGAAGGCTAACTATTCGAGCAAAATTCAGGGGATCTAAAAATCACTGGAGCAGATCTTCACGCCAAGGGGCGAGTTCGTAAAATAAAATTCTTCGATTAAAAGGATTCAGAAGTTAGGCCACGGAATGACGACTTGGGTCATTAGGAGGCCATTGAGAGAGCGTGCGTGAGCTACGACCGAAAATTGGGCCCCCGGACAGGCGTTAGGAGCTAAAATAATAATCGAAGTGACGAGTACAACCAGTGATGTAGTTGATTTACGTTCAACCATAAATGAGGCTGCATACATGCATGTACAATTGTGAACATCTGTGTCAAGGAGGTTTTCGAATATGAATGAGAAGAAAACTGCTAAAAACCAAAACCGTTTTAACAGCTTCCTATTTTCGGCGGCCAAAGAATGATATAATTACATAGTTACGGATAGTGCTGAAGTCCAAGCAATTTATTAAATTTAATTTTCTGGAACAAATATATGAACTATTTATACATCATCATATACTGCGAACGGAGACGGTTTCGAACGGTTCAGTTACACAAAATTGACATCTACTTTGCACCACTACATTACTTAGAATCATCAGTTTTTCCATACCCCAAACATGAAGAAAGATGCGGACACGTCTAACAACTCTGTCTTGATGAACAGTTACTTCAGGTCGCAGAGTGCTTCAACGCACTGCATTTACAGTAATTTAAATTAAGGTTGACCTTAATTCTTGTTTTCGACAAATCTTAATTTTGTGGAGAGAAACCACTTTTATAGTTATTGTTCAGTTATATTATCTGTGTGATGATGCTTGTGCTTCAATTTGCATAGTTGGGGGATGAATAACATTTCATTGTATCATACAACGGCGAAGTTGTTCTGGAGTTAAGTTCCCATTTCATTGCATCAAGAACTTGAAACTTGCCAAGTTGAGAAGTTAGGCAGCTTTGATGCAGTCTGCGCTCCTCCCAAGCAGACGCCCTGCACCCCACCATCCCGCAACTAGGGTATATTCTCGCTAATTGTGAACGTTTCAGTCTCATTTGTGCTCATTTCGTTACATACTTTATTTTTTGTAATTGTTCGATCGTGAGATACATTCTTTTTTAATTTTTAGTGTGTTTTAGCGCGTAGACTTACGTATTCACACAATTCAGTTTCATAGAAATGTTTACAAATGTTCATATCGCTTTCGCTTTTGACGAGGGACTATACAGGAAGCAGTTGAGTCTGCCTCCTCAGTAGTGACGCGTTTAACCTTTAAAATGTGCAGTTTCCTTCTTTCGACAAATCCTTCGAGCTTCAGGCAAGTATATCATACTTTGACTACGCGAATATACAAACTGCATGGAATGCCAGATCTCTCACATGCTGAATTTTCGACAAATGGAGAGTACTGAAAGGTTTACTTTACGACGACCGTTAACATAGCAGATTTGACTCTTTCCGCGTTGTGACATGCGCATTCGACGTAGTTAGTTAGGCTTTTAGCCTTCATAACTCTGCTATCACGTCAATTTGAATTGAAGTGCTGAAAAGATTCATGCAGAGAAGAAGTAAATCCTTCACGTGCTGAACGAGAAGTAAGCTGAATTGCTATTTCAAAAGTTTTATATCTCTCTATTGTCTGTGATACTCGCATGCAGGTATACCTACCTAATCTCTTCAACTTGCCTGAATAATTTAAAATGCAAATTCGTTCATAGATGGTAAAAAACATTGTACTCAATACTTCTTTCCACCAAACTATCATTTGAGTTTTCCTCTCGAGTACTCACACTATTAATGTCTGTTGAAATCACTACCACAGTCTTAAGCCTGCAGGATTACTACATTCTACATCTGAGATGACAAAGAAATCTAGAAAAATTATTTCTGAGATCAACTCAACATGTATTTGATGAAAGTTGCACAATGGGTACGGCAGTTCGTATGTTGTTCCCATATAACATATCTACGTTACGTGTACGCCTTTCGAGTACGTTAAAAGTTGAACCTCTCATCTACAGACACCTCTTATCAACGGATAACGAATGCAACGGACAAACTATGCTGGTCTGAATACATATTCCATTAGCCAGAATATCCAGCTCTTTCAAGTAGAATACTGATGCGAGCTACTCTTTCTGATGATGATGATGAGCGAATGCTCGAAACGTCCTTCTTACGCTTGTGCCTTTCCCTCGAGAACGTGTTCTTTACGGTGTCCCTAGTTCTCTCGTTTCGTTTAAAGATAAGGTAACAGTTTCTTGGTTGTTCTAAAGAAGAATAGTAAAATCCCGAAAATTTGCGTCGTGGGATAATTTGTCCCC
>VOMN01045464.1:0-11067 GCA_014899125.1 Orchestia grillus
AATTGGCTTCTGGACTTAACTGCTGCTGGGCCAATTGGCTTCTGGACTTTACTGCTGCTGGGCCAATTGGCGTCCAGGCGACTTGAAGGCTTGAAGGACGAGTAGGGGAGCCCGAGGTCGATCCCAAATGGCTTGAGGTCGTCCTCAGAACTCAGGCCTGGAAGTCGCGAGGCAGTTTCCCCAGGGAGCTGCACAAGCTTGTTTGCTTACGCCACTCCATCGCCGGTCGCCTGGAGCGGCAGGACTTATTGGAACCATAAGCAATGCGTCTGAAATGAGGGGCGATAATTGCCAAATTGAGGATGGCGCTAATTTGCAAGCCTTCATTCGAAGTCGATGGTAATTCTGCGCTCTCTCCAAACACTCGAACCTCTCTTGCTTGATTCATTGGCGCAATTTACGGGCCTCCTTCCATCCGATTGCGGTCACGCGACCCAAGCAATTACGTGTCTGAGTGGGGAGGCTTACGGCAGTGTCCCCTGCTCCTCCCCGAGCGGGGGGAGNGAGCGGGGGGAGGCTTACGGCAGTGTCCCCTGCTCCTCCCCGAGCGGGGGAAGCTTACGGCAGTGTCCCCTGCTCCTCCCCGAGCGGGGGGAAACATGGTCGCTGGCGAGGGCTACACATCGGTGTGTCTTGAGCTGACTTGTGTGCATATGTGCGCCACACATCTGTGTAATTTAAACACCATCTATAAATGTGCGCCATACATCTGCATTTCTTAAGTTTATAGTTCTGCACTTAAAAACGTGTGAAAAAATTTAAGAAAGTAAAACTAAGTCAACGTTTCCTTAATTCCCCGCAGTAAGTGCGGCACTTTTTGTTTTTCTTTAAAAGAGCAGACAAATATTTGGGTCCGAGCACGCGACGTCGTCACCTCATTTCCTAACAGCTTTCATTCGAGAATCATCATTAATTGAGTAATCACATATGATTATGCTAACAAATACGTACACTTCAGTCAGACTAAAATATAATAAAATTTTAAAAACGGGGATGAAGGGCAGTAGGTGGTGAAGGGCAGTAGGTGGTGAAGGACAGTAGGGGGTGAAGGGCAGTAGGGGGTGAAGGGCAGTAGGTGGTGAAGGACAGTAGGTGGTGAAGGGCAGTAGGTGGTGGAGGGCAGTAGGTGGTGAAGGGCAGTAGGTGGTGAAGGGCAGTAGGTGGTGAAGAGCAGTAGTTGAAGAGTTGTATGAATTTTATTTAATTCGAATAAATTTTTACAAGTACAAAACAATTCAAAATGAGCACCAATAAATAAATTTGATTTACGTATTGCAGCAATTTTGTTTAAAGAAGGAAGGAGTCGCTAGAGTTTACCGACACGATCTTGAGCTTGAGTTCGCAGTAATTGCGAAGACTGATGACAACTATCACAGATTTGTTTTCCTGTAAATTTCATGATTTTTAATTCAAATAAAATCATTACAAACGTATGCGAACAATTCAAACCTTGAGAATCAGTTCTAGGTAAAACTAAATTCGTATGACTTTTTTAGATGTCATGTCCCGAGCTTGGAAACTTTTACGCGCAGATTCCGTTTATTGACGTCTTAAGGGAATAGATACCACAGGAATGGCGACTCGCATGATTGTATAATCCCGAGATTATTTTTTGCCGATTATTTTACGATGGGAAGTGAGAAATTAATCGCGAAGCCACATGGTTTACGTGCCACTTAATACTCTGAATTAATCTTAGAATCTTGGGTGCAGATTATTGCTACCCAATTAACCTTTATCGCCTTTCGAGAATATGATTAGCATTTTAATTGGTCGTTGAGCATTTGGAGTGCTTAGAGTTCTAAATTTAAGCAAATTTTCATGTTCACATAACATTCTACTATTTTGTCCCCAATTTAGTGCGTTTGCTTTTCTTTAGAGCGCTGAAGTTCTCAAAGCGAGTTAATAACTTTGCTTTAATCAACAATTCTGAGCGCTTCTCTGAAGAAAGCTCACAATTCAGGCCTTTTGTTGCACTCTTTGCAATCAATACGTCGCTGAATTTTGCTTCAAAATTTCCTGGAAAGTTTCTTGAAAAAAGAACAAAATACCAAGACAAAATGCCAGGAGTTCCATTTCAACAAAACCTCCGCTGCTGGAGCTCCTAAGCTGCTGTAATTTTTCGTTCTCAGGGAACCTAGGCTGGAATCTCCTTGGTACACGGTAACATAGCGAGTAAAAAAAACCCTTCTGGGTTTTTTGGGCAGAAACTGAAGTGGTATTGGCGAGAAAGATTCTACAGTGTTAATGATCACAAGATGAACACCGATTTACGGCATTCAATTCCAGGAACCTGCTTTGCTGCGGAGTGGAAACGGTCGCGATGGAGTTTGTCTAAAAACACTCGATTATTGAAGAACTTGGAAATTCAGGAAATGATTTCGACGAAACCATCAACATGTCTTCATCGTCGATCGCAGGTATATTGAGCGATTTATCCGTAGCCCAAATTGAGTTCTATTTAACTGAAAATGCTTCTAATATTGTATTGGTTGACTCGCAACAACAGAACAAATTAATGCAAATTCATTCCAAATGTTAACAAGAAGATACACTTCCATAAAATAACGCTTGATTATATTCACAAAAAATTTAATTCAATCCCCTCTTTCATTTCCCGGCCTTGAACATGGAGTTCTACCCGTACTTTTTAGGTCACAGGGGCCGTGCTTTTCATCAAGAGTTCCCTGCATCCGTCAAGATCAGATCTCAACATTTTTAAAGGAATAACAACATTCACAAAACTCTGATGTTCGCTCGCACCATTGTTTTTGTGTCATAAAAATGAAATTGTGAGTGACATACACAGCTAGATTACGTCCACCGTGGGATACGTACACAGCTTGATCACGTCAACCGTGAGATACATACGTACACGGCTAGATCACGTCTACCATGTGATACATACACGGCTAGATCACGTCTACCGTGAGACACGTACACGGCTAGATCGCGTGATCGTGATCTCGATCGATGATAATTTAGCCCTTATTGAGCGCGAGGCGCGCTGCCGTATTTGCCATATGGTTTCCATGAGCTTTTGTTCACACCAGAGCGAGCCTGTCGGGCTCCATTCATCACCAGGCCCTGCCGATATTGTCCTCTCAAAGGCCATTCTCAGCTCGGATCAATAGTCCTGAATTTCCTGTCTTAAATGACTCAAACAGACAGTAAAACTACGCAAATTTGGGGAGTTTTTTCAGGTGTAGGGTGGTAATGGTGAAGACGGTCAGTAAAAAGAAAAGAGATGAAGAATCCTATGGATAATTAATTTGGATGGAAATCAGAGAGGAGGTGAAGTATTTGGTCGATTATGTGACGCGTGTCTCTCCAATTTTCTCCCACGATTTGAATAGGAGCAATAGCGCAACAGATAATTATGTTGCCCTGCTTATTTTTTATTTTCAAAGCAAAATGTTCAACTACTTTTTTGTCAACCTTTTTTAGCTGAAAATAAATAACTATAACTGTTTAGAGTGTTAAGCGGAAATATATTTGAAGATTGGGTTATGGTGGATAGCAAGGTGAATGTTACAGTGGCTATAGTGGTAGAAATTGCAAAATTAGGAATGATTAAGGTGGGTATTATTTTGAATATTGTTCAATTAACAAACATCCAGACCCGCAAATCATGTTATGGCCATTTAAAGCCTGCAGATCATGTTATGGCCATTTAAGGCCCGTAGATCATGTTAAAGCCATTTAAGGCCCGCGGACCATGTTATGGCCATTTAAGGCCCGCAGATCATCTTATGGCCATTTAAGGATCGCAGACCATGTTATGGCCATTTAAGGCCCCCAGACCATGTTATGGCCATTTAAGGCCCGCAGATCATGTTATGGCCATTTAAGGCCCGCTGATCATGTTATGGCCATTTAAGGCCCAGCTTGGCGCTTTGGAGTCACGAAATCTGAAATTCGCTCTCGTGATGCATCCTGACGCCGCTGGTGGAACGAGTGCTGACGCCTGCTGTCAGAGCAGCGGCTGACGGGCAGCAGTAGGGCCTTAGCTATCAGTGTCAGCACTTGTTAAATCAGGACTCGTCAGCACTCAGTATTCTAGCACATGCGTGACGTGAAGTAAAAGAGGTGAGAATATGACTAAAATTTCAGATCATTTGCCTGCTTCAAGTCAAAATGCAAGTTAGCAAATGAAGTGCCCCTGAAAACTTCGTTACATTCGTAAATGTATATCTCACCATTTCCGTTCCAAGTTCTCATGTTGCCGAATGATTCTCGCATGGAGGCGAATGAGTTAAAAAAAGCATGCCAGTTTGAGAAAACAAACACGAACAGTCATCTAAAAATTGGTCAACAGTAAATACTCAGAAACTGTCTTGTTTCGTGCATCGACTTTTCACTGTATACTTAACTTCCAAAACCTGATGCTGCCTGCGTCACTGGACAATTGTAGCACTTGCCAGTATTTGTATATTATTGAAGAAACGTTCGAAATTTTCCTGAGCGACTGAAGAAGGGCTGAAGAAGCTCTGATCCGAGCGTCGACTGAGACCGAGCGCACACACCGCAGCGCGGACATGCAAGCCTTCAGTGAGTAAATATTCCAAAATTTCTGAGTTGGCTTTGTCGAGCCTCCTTGTAAAGTTGGCTGATTGTGACCTAGAATGTTATTCGTGATAGCATTGCGCTACCAGTCACCTGCAGGCTGTCTTGAAAACACAAGGCAATCCTACTAAATAAAAGTAGCCCAGCGTTGCTTCCTTGGTTGGTTGGTCCTTCCGTCCGTCCGCCCTTCTGTCATGCTCTCGAGGATTTAGATAGGAGAATTCCTCGTATTCCTAAACTAGTAGCAAGACTGTCAGAGAAGGTACTCCGTATCAATGATAGTGGAAATAATATCATTTTATGTTAGAGTTACGGTAAATAAGAGGGCATATTAAGAATTTAACATCATTTGTCCCGTCAGTTTTAGCGGGTTACGTCCACTGGAAGATTTAAAAAAAATCTTCAGAAGCAACACCGGGAACGCGGTTAGGAACGCACAAGATTAAGTTCAGAGCGACAGGCCCAAACACCCTAGCGAGGGTGCCTGCTAATCGTTAGCCACTCTGAAAAGTAAGGGAATTCACTAGGTGAGGCACAATTAAACTAGCAAACTGACTAGGAAGGACGCCTGCGAATACGCTGGGAAGGATTCTACTAGGCAAAAATTAATAAATATATTGCTACAAAACAAAGTGTAAAATGCGAAAGAAAACTTAGAAATATACCAGGATATACGTTTGGAGAGATATTAGGAAACATGCTAAGAAAAGCACTGCATATAACACACTATATGGAGTGGTACACTTCAGATGCCCTGGGATGAGCGAAGGAGCGATGCTAGCAAATAACTGAGAAGTACGTTAGGAGAATTACAAGAAGCGCCTTGAGGAACGAATAATTTGGCGCGGAAGAAGAGCTCCTCTATCGGTGAGCGTATCTGACGCGTCAAAAATTCTGAGAGGGAAAATTCTGTTCTGGTTGGCGAGGTAAAGCACTGAATTCGGAATAATAAATTCTCTAAAGACACAAGGGGCTTCACTGGCTTTTGATATCCCGTGTGCTGGAGAAAACCTGGAACGGGTCTTCATAGACGGACATGAAGCACGAGCGTAGATCCTGCTAATTGAGCCGCTAAGGCCGCAGAAACATTTTTCGGAGAAGCTCCTCAACGGGGAAACATTTGCGACGTTCTTTGTTGATCAGGCTCCCATGGAAAACAAATAGAGTGAGCTAGGGTGATAAATCAGCCAGGAGAGATCATTCAATCCACTCAATGCCGTCACGGGAGTGACAAATGACCATTGTCCCATAGGGCGGACCAATGGGGCAGCCCCGCCATATTGGCCCTCAGATGCCTGCAATAAATTCGCTAACTTGGAGTCGCAAAACGTTGTTGTTGGCGCAAAAGTTCATCAAAAGCCATCCCATCTGAGCATCAAAAGTTCGAGCATTATGTCGTTTCCCTTGATGGCTGATGCTTTTCCCGAGTTGAGGACGGTTATCTTTTCATCTTTGTTGGTTTTGAACGAGAACGCGCGCCTTGCTGCCAAGCCGATCTGTTGTTGTTGTTTTGTTGTGATCCTGCTTTGTTATGGATGGATTCTGCGGGGCCCATAAAGGAGCAGTCGAATAGGATTCCGTATTAGCTCATCACACTCGGGACTTGATCAATCCTGCAACGGCACATTACTCTACTCTATATTCAAAGCAACGGCTTAAGTATAGTTTCTTTATTGTCCCTGACTTTACATTTAAGTTTTGACATGAGGCACCTACGAGTTCAAAAGACTGTCAACGATTTCAAGATATCGCGGTGGCGAGCACAAGCCTTTTGGCAACTCAGACCCGCAGCGTGTTCAATAGTGCTGAAGAAGTTGTATTCAAGCTCATTTGAGTGTCCTGAGGTTTCCTAGCTTGTGGACATGCAGGCTCGACAAAGAATGGCTGAGCATGCGATCTTTTGTAAAATTCTTGGTTGGAAAGAAAGTTCTGACGTGTTTAATTCGATCAGAGTTTTCAATTTTCTTTTTATTAATTAAATTGATATTTTAATGACTTAATTTTTTTTCTGGAATAAACTTTAGTAAGATAACGTACATTTAGTTGACGTATCTTTAAATAAATTAATGTTAACAAGCTTTTGAGACATTGTGAGTTCTTAGTTCACCAGCAGAGGATTAGCTCAATTACTTAATACAAGTCATAGCAGCATAATTTCAAGCTTTCATCGATTAGGAAGATTTCCCAACTTTGCCAATATGTTCATCCATGACTGAAATGGCACAGTACTAAACCAAAGACTGTTTATCCGCACATCTTTGCTCTCAAGGAATCACCGAGATCCTATTTTGGAAAGAATTGACACTGGATACAAAAACTCGGTTCTTTTCAACAATACAGAACAAAAAAGATGATGGTTTCACCGAAATCAAAGTCCACATTATGGAAATAATGAACATTTGTAAAATGATCTCAATCCGTTTTCAAGTTCAAAATCCAGTTTTTTAAGTAGGCCTCAAAAAACCTATCGAATGTTGGAGAAAGGTCACTGAAAATGAGGGAAATTATTGCCGAGATTGGAAACATCATTACGTTAGTTTTTGAGATCAAATAAATGTTTTGGTGCAATGGGTCAATACTTTCTTCTCAATCTAATCTTTGCGTTCGGTAAAACGTAGTTAGAGAAGCACATTCGCGTCGTTTGTTTAAGTATTTAATATTTTTGAGTTGATTTGAACCTCTTCTTGATCTCGCGATTAAGGACGACCTGAGGAGGGTGCGGTGGTAAACGCTCTCAGTGGAGGTCCAAATTAGTGGACCAAAATGCTCCGAGTCTTGCGTTTCGGCCATGAAGACATCAAATTACGCAGTTGTTGGTGTCGGGGTAAAGTGGCAATTACGCTCGATTTCTTACCCTAATTCCACTCGTAGTCTAAATTCATTCCCTTGAATTTAATGTTTTTAAAAAGACTTGCCACTATAATTGGGCTCTAAGCAGGAGTTCCATTCCCCTGAAGTACGTTCCTGCGAAGACCGCCGTTCGTCAGCAGGATTTCGGAAAACAACCACTCTCAAATACCCCAAGGGGGGCAAATAACACCGGCCTGCTGAGTTACCTAGGCACATCATAGGTCTCTCATATGGATGGCTTCCTGAAGCAGTTAATTGCAGCCCATTGATGAGTAAACGTTGGTTTGGTTCAGGCACAGGCGTGAATTCACGGTGGTTCTTCCAGCAGAAAGCTGTCATTACTGAAGCACTGAGGTGTTTGGGAAATATTGATACTTCCTGAAAGCCTATCTCTGCACGGCTTTATGTGGTATAATATTACCTTAGGGCAGACACCGACGGCAGACGTTGCTGGGTTTAATGTTTAACCGAACCAAAGACCACACACTTAACACAAATCATAGCGATTATTCACGCCTTAAACTTTTCGGCTGGGTTAATAGAGATGAGAACTCTTAGAGTGGACCTTTGATGGTTGTACAGTGAGAAATTAACGCCCGCCAAACATCATGGTTTTTTTCGGACATTTCCCTCCAGTTATTCACGGTCTTCAAATATTAAAATTCTTACTCGCTGATTTTTCTAAAGCTTCTTAGCTTCTATTTTCACCAAGTTCGATAAAATCAACATTGTAAAGAAAACTACATGCTGGAGCTGTTGATACAGCTATGAAGGCTTTCTACGCTGGCCAAATTTCGGGCAGTAAGGACATTTGAGGGTTTTTAAGATATTTTATAATATTCGATTGTTGATGAAAAAGACTGAATAAATTTGCACACACCGGCTGCTGTGACGTTGGAATTTCAACACGGAACTGAAATTCATGTAAGTTTTAATTCAGGTGCAATTTGCGGAGTACCACAGCTGATCAGAAAGTGTTTTTATTTCAGCCGCCATTTTTCCGAACATGTTCATAGCGTCTTTATCTGCAACTTCAAAACGTTTATGGATCGTCTTGTTTGTCTACAACACCAATCGTGATGCAGCTTCGGAGCGTTTGTTGGTGAGCCCTTGCTCTAAGGCGGTTGGGGTATCAGTCGAATTTACATCTATGAGATCGACCGCGATGATACCATATATACTTTCGAAACAACCTAATAAAACGTCTACTATTTTTGACGACAATTGCATTTCACCTCAACTCAGTCCGGCCAAGGATCTTGTTCCCTAACTTCAGTAAAGCTTGCGTGCTGTCACAGACTTTTTACAAGCCTTTCGCACATCAGCCTCCGAAAAATAAACGTTCCCAACAACCTCGCTAGGGTAAATATTTCCAAATATTCGCGTGCGTTTTGAAGCACAGTAGGTATTTGCGGATACTAGTTATCATTCCAAATTGTAAGTTATTCGGGAAAATTATTCATCAGCACTCAGCCCTCGTGAATTATTCGTCAGCTCTGAGGACGCCGTCAGCCCGCCCCTACGATCGAGGGCTCTCAGCTGACGGCGGCCATTCAGGCTTCAGGTTCGCTGCAAATTTATATTCGGGACCATATGTTGGCGCTTTATTATGGCTGTTTTCTATCGGGGTGAGAAATAAAAGCTCATGAATTAAGAGGGGGAAATAATTAGCTCCAGGCACGGACTTCAGTTGCCGGAGTTTCCTCTGTTATTATCAATGTTACTGACTCTTTAACGGCCTAATGAAACTTTATGAGAGAGGCAATTGGCATGTCTTTTTTTCATCGTGCTTCTTGTCTAAAAATGTAGACCGTCGTAAAGTTTCCAGACCGTGTACTCGTGATGCTAACAATCTACTTTGTCAAATACAAGCTTCAACATCAAGAGAAAAATTGGTTTTCCTTTTTTAGAGGCACTCTCTGGACGCGGCCGATGTTGCAAACGATCTTGTATGACTGCCGAAGCAATTACAGCAACTCTTCGTTACAAGCATTTTTTAAACTTATTTCTACAGGGTTCAGGGTGTTGCTAAATGGCTTAATAGGTTTTCTAGATGTGCCACCGCTTGCATCCAGTAGTGTATTGAGCGACGTCAATTCACGTATCTGAAAATAACAACGCGTTGATTTGATTCTAAAATAAGGACTTAAAGTTAGAAATTCAGTATCTCAATTACATCCTTGTATTCTTGTAGCAAATGGTCCTGAACTCAACTTTGCAGGTAACACATGCAGTTGTTGCAACCATTTAAATTTGTTATTGTAATTTAACGCCCACTTGTGACTTGTCAAAGCACCATACCACTTAAAATATTTTTTATAAATTGGCTACGCATTAAATTGTTGGGCTAGGGTTGAAGTTTAGCGTCCCAAGAAAATGAATTTGCAAACTGAGTCGATCATTTAAAAAAAAATAGCACAGGAGCATGCCTGGCTGAATGCATTAAAAATTGACAATCTCGCTCCAGACAATGCTAATTTAAAACCGAGACTTGAAGCAAATGTAATTTGAAAACTATGTAGTACTGAGCGGAGTTAGCACGCTCTCTGAATTTACTGCTACTTCATAAGTGTTACACATTAGTGAATTATGCAGTGCTAGCCTGAGCTAGAACGCTGTCTGAACTTAGTATCGCTTCATTTGAACAACTTTGAAAAGCTGTTGTTTGGGTTACAGGAACTGTTAGACCATGGCAAGACAGGTAAGGCTGCTTTGATTCATTAATTTAAATTTCGTATGACATCTGAAAAAGTCATACGAATTTTAATTGTACTTGAAACTGATTCACAAGGTTTGAATTGTTCGCATACGTTTGTAATGTTTTTATTTAACTCGTAAATCACAAAATTAACCGGGAAACAAATATGAGGCGGCTGTCATCATTCGTCGCAATTAATGCGAACTCAAAACTTGTGGAAAAATTTGTTTTTGAGATCTGATTTCAATAAAAATGTCAGCCGCTGCCGAGCGTCAAGCAGCGAGGTGATATTAAAATTCAATTACTGCTTGAATATTTCATTTTCGCCTTCTGTGAATATTAATGTAAAAATGTCATAGCTTCCACTGAAGCCAAAATGAATAATTTCGCGTTGGAGAGGAACAAAATTATAATTTATTATTATAAAACTTCAAAATATCACAGGGTTCACCTCAGTTAATTCTGCACTCGAATTTCAAGAGGGAACTGAGTTGATTTTGTCCATGTATTTCAATTGAAAAGTGGCAAATTTCACATCAAAGTGCTGCTTTAGAATTTCATTTTAAAAGTAAAAATACAAGACAACGCAAGGCTGTTGCCCAGTTCTTGGCACAAATACGCACTGCTGATGACGATGGAGACGAGGCTTCTTCTTCATGTGAGATTTTCAGAGACGTCAGAAAATTCATTTAAAACCAAGCTCAACCGCTCAATTTCCTCACCGTGCTCCAGCTCCCAAGTTTGGTGGGTGACTCCCTCGAAGTTCCACCGGCCGGGAGTGCAGGAGGGGACCGAAGCAGTTCTGCCGCGCTACTGCCCAGCAATGCATAGAGGCCAGTGTCGGCCTTACAGTATTAGTGCTGTGCACTCGCAGCACGAGTCCGAGGACGAGTCTGGCGGCCAGTGTCATCTGGGGACGAGTCTGGCGGCCAGTGTCGTCTGGGGACGAGTCT
>VOMN01045467.1:0-13732 GCA_014899125.1 Orchestia grillus
ACAACTACTGGCGAGGTGAGGGATGTGAGGAATGTGTGGCTTAAGCTTCGTTTCCCAAGGGAAGTATTCTCTGGTTACGGGAAATACCTTGCCTGAGCCGGGATCGAACCCTGAACATCCCGGCTGCGAGGCCGTCGCGCTAAGCAGTACGCCATGGAGCCCACTCCATGGCATTCTGCTAAAATATTGCATCTTAAATTATTCACATGAATTGGATGTTATCTATTTGTGAGAATCAAGGGAATCGCGAGTTATAGTTGTTTTAACAAACAACCCTGCGCGGTTTGGCAGGGAAGTGATACTTGCCATTAGGCACGTTTAATTTGAACGTTTTACAACATTTTACACATGGATTTCATTATCGCTAAGGAATGATCAGCTCAACGAGAACAAATTATAGCTACCGGCCTGCATTGAATACGAATGTTTTTTTTTCGAGTGGTATTTTTATGGAGAACGAATTTCAGCGGCAGTTTGTCATCTGGTCTGATTAGATGCGTACGGACCGTTGAAGAGAGGGCGCGCAATATTCAACTTTGGGATAGCATTTCTTCCTTTTTTTCCCAGCGGCAATATTTATCCACACGTTGATATCACGGGCGCTCATAATAGAAAACAGGTAAAACAGAGGGATGCACTTCGAATTTGAAGCATTAAAAACTGGACAAAATGTTGGTGCTGAAACTTACCTCAGGTAAATTTTCGCATCCGTTACGTGGTTCACTTTTGAATCGCAGAGGCGGTCGAACCTGCGGTGTCAATGAAATTAATTAAGCTAGTGCCGGACATGCCTGAGTTCTGATTACTTAGAGCATCGCTTCCTTAATTGTTACCAGCACTGGACGTCCGAGTGCGTGAGAAAAATGAACATTTTTTTACGAAAGTCTCAACCAACAGGATGGTAATTGCGCTACCACTGGTGCGGCAATGGTAATGAAAAATGAAGTACCTACTTCTGCATCAAAGTTAGAAAAGAACAACTACCGATCGTTTAAACTACAGTGCATTGTTCGCATATGTGTGGGTGAACATTTGAAAGTTATAGAACTTCAGTGAGCTGGTTTCATTTTGATGTAGTTGAATTTACGAATTTAGTACATTAGCGTCACAATTTTCTTTGAAAATTAAACCTTAGTTGCTTAAACAATTCAAGGTGAATTGAGTCTGTTTCTGCAACAAAGATGTATTTCAGTTGATAAAGTTTACGATACATGCATTTTAATTTTCCTAGGTACTGATATTTCCATGTGTTTTATTCACTGTTATGTTTCAACTGATTTTTTGATGCGGTCGCGTGATGTTTTCCAATGGGAAAGGCATATCTAACCCTACATTTCTCACGGCACTCAGGTGCTCTGTCAGTTATTACATTGCATTCAAAACTCAGTTTGGTGTATGCCAATAACATTGAAAAGAAGTTTTTTTTCCTATGGATAAATAAGGTTCGAGCCTGACCAGTCCAACTCGCCGGCTATTCAAATGCACATAAAAATTAAATATTATTTCTCGTGACACAAAAACAGTCTTCCTAAGCGATAATACCGCTGAAACTTAATTTTGAAACGTTTTGATGCACGAGTCATGAAATATTGTTGATTACGTTGATAATAAACCTGCATCATATCAAGAATTCAACGAAGGCAAACTTTGTTACCCGATTTTTCAGGTCCCTAAAGAAATATTAAAGTGTAAAATCAGTAGCAGCGCGATTGCGCTAGTCGGTCGCAGAGCCACACAAAATCAAGTTAGGATCCCATGGTACAGAAAAGACTCGAGGGACCGGAAAACCTCACTTTTACAAGCATATTTCCCCGTTATTGGGGTCCGCTGGAGAGACTCACTTTATAGTTTTATGGTCCCCGTAAAAATTATCGTGCTCGTTTCTTGTTATTTCTGATACCGACTTTCTAAAATACTCTTAATATCTGTGAGACGATGAATTTTAAATTTTGGAAAGCCTCTACCAATGACTGGCGCTCGAACTGCAAACCTCAGCTCTCATTTCGTTTACTTGGTTGCAGTGTTTTCTAAGATGTTCTCATTTCAGTGTTTATATAGGAACTATTCACTGACTATTACCAGTTTCCAATTTATCCCATATTTCAGTACAAACATTTTCCTTAAAGCGAACTTTAGGTTTTTGTTCTAGATAATGTATGAGTGTACTGTCGCATTGCTTCTTCAAATACGTAAGAATGGTATTATGGATAGGTGTAATTAAATCATGTGGTATTGTATCCATTCACATTCATGTCACTCATAGAGAAGTGCCACTTTTTCATCAATCTGTTCAGAAAAATACATGAACTTCACTGCTGGTATTATATATTTTTACATTTTATGCTCTTCTACAAGTGTTATAACTTAATTAGTATTGACGCCGTTAAAAATAACGAATTTTACGGAACACATTATTTGAAATAACTAATTTTGAGGAACACATATTGAAAGTTATAAAATGACATGATTTAAATAAGTGTTGATTAAGATCAATATTAAGTAAAAAATTTTGTTATTAACTCAAAAATATTCCCGACACTTATACTAATATACAGTATCTAACTTACAATTTCATAAATTCTTCAAATTTGTGCTATTATCCGCGTTCGACCGGGAATAGATTGTATTCGTGCTACCGACTGCCTGAATATGAAAAGCAGTGGTTGTTTCAGTATTGTTGTTCTTGATGTAAAAACCGAAAAGTTAATTTTGCTCTATGTTATTCTTTCAGAAGCGGACACTAAACTTATGTATAAATATATAAATAAATACACAACGGGTATTATTATATAAGATAAGACCCACTGCCATCTATCAGCAGCTGTAGGACACACAGTTCCTCTCATTATATTACTGAGAATTCATTCGCGTGCATGACTCAGGCGAAAGCCACACTGAAATTGAAATCAAAGCTGCAATATTTACTTCAGAGTTAGTCATACAATCAGCAATCGAAAATGTTTTCAATGGAAAGCTTTCGTGAATGTATACCGTGTTTAACGGTATATTGTGAATCATATTGTGAATAATATTTTCATGTACGACTAAGCTATACAAAAATTCATAATCTAATACCGGTGCTGACATGTTAGTGAGTTTTTTTTACCGCGAG
Source organism: Orchestia grillus (assembly GCA_014899125.1). Classification (NCBI taxonomy): domain Eukaryota; kingdom Metazoa; phylum Arthropoda; class Malacostraca; order Amphipoda; family Talitridae; genus Orchestia; species Orchestia grillus. Next base: position 3,113 of record VOMN01045467.1, read on the forward strand.
GATAGAATACAATTCTCATGTACCCCAAATGCTTGAAACTTGGTCTGGAGAAGCTGCTGCACAACCTGTAGCGTACTAAGCGGCCTTATGGCCCCGCCGCCTGGAATTATTATCGTCGAGTCCTGAACTTTTCATGACTTGAAATGTTAAGCAGGAAAGCAAACGTGTAGTGCGAAACACACCTTAACGCTTTGAGTACTGAACGTATTGACTGTTCTCCAAATTTAATTGAAACTAAACCATGATGATTGCACCTAACATTTTCAAAGTTTCAATAATCAATTTTGATGATTAGTGTGTTCAGGTAGTGTGAGCCCAGGCACAGGATATTCTCATGTATAGTGTTCTAGTTAAGAGAAACCATATAGTTTTCCAGCTAAGGCGATGTAAGTGCTAATTAGTATAAAAATTCAGCCAAGACTCATGTGTCCCTATCGCACTCAAACGGTTAACCATTCTCATCGGAGGGCATAGGATAAGGAACAGTGGAATGTTTCATAAGTTTGTCTATCGCACCTATGGGGACTGGCATACCCAGGGCAGGGGGGAATACTGTTAGGTTAACTCATCCATAGATAGGCCTTCAAGAATTCTACCTTTTGTACCCACTTAAGATTTTTAAATTTTACAGCTTCCATACAACCTTTTCATATTTTTTCTTCTTCATTCTCAACTCATTGTTTCTATGGGCGGAGGATCCTGTGCGGGAACACCTCTTGTGCTTAGAACCCTTGTTCTCTATAGTCCATACACATCCTTCTGTTTCGACACTTGTCCGATTCATTGAAGCGCTGCAGTATATCCTGCTACATTACTACTTCTACTACTACTCCTTCTACTATTACTACAACAACTACAACTACTATTATTACTACAACTACTACTACTACTACCACCTAGGAGTTTGTTTCTTGGGAAATGAAGTTTTCTCTCTGTGACAGTAAATGGAAAAATTTGCTAATAATACATTATGTTTCCTGAATGGGTTTTGAATTATCTCTTCCAGACATAATGTGTACAGTTTTGAGTTCTTATGTAAAATAAATTTCTTAAATTGAAATTTGATGTTTGTATAATTACTTTCTAAAGAAATGGAGCTAAAGTCCTTTGGTTATATTTGAATAACAACACCGACGTGCATTATGAGTTGGATAAGGAATTAAAAACTGTAGAGTAAAACAGATTAATCATTAACACATTGTACGTAAAATGCGAAGTTAAAATGAAAGTCTTGTTTTCATTAAAAGGTAAACTACTTATACAAATATCAATATTTTATCGTCATACAAATTTCAAGCATTACAAGATGGTATCTTCAGTAGCACATTCATTTTCCATCCTTGCAATCAGGAAGCAGTAAATAACAAGGCCGCGGAAGTAATTTGAATTTCCATTATCTCTAACGGCGGTATTTTCCCAAGTATCAGACCTGAACAGAAATGCAAAATTTTGAAATTCGATCTCAGCTTCAATTTTTATTCACGAAGATGAGGTGGTTGGAAAGCAACGCCGACATCAACCGCGCTGTTAATTAGATAATAGTAGTATTTATAGTCCGTTACCCAGTAAATATTGCAATTTTTAACTCCACAAACTCGTTAAATTTCAAGCAGCTAAAGGAACAGAACAAGAAAGGTCCGACAAAAGAAACTCGATTCGTGTAAATCTCTTCTCATCGCATCCCAAACGAAAGAGAATTTTCACAAAATACAAACTCTATTTAGTTCATTTTCATTCGTGCCAAGGTAAGATCCTTGCTACATGACAGCTAATTACGCAATAAAGTGATATAATTCATCTAGTAAAGAATGAGGAGAATTTGGACGAGAAAATTCATTCATCAAAAGTTTCCAAGACTTCTGATGCCTTTACCGCTAACAGCAATTCAACCAAATTGACCAGGATTTCAGTTTGTTCAACGATACTGTTGCCTACAGAAGTGCTCCTGTATAAATATTATCAAGACTCTGACGATGACATGTAACTCAATTTTTAAATTCAGTTTCAACTTCACTTTATTGTCCTAGCAGACTGTGAGCCCGCATGTCCTTCGTAGTGTAAGAATGATTACTTCCTCGTTAAAAAAGAGCTGCACGTATTTTACTTAGTATTCAATCCCTTCGCGCTATTTAGTGATCACAGGAAGGCTAGGACACATAATTTAAATTCTGAATTTCATTCGTTTGCATGTGAATGTGCTCCAAATTGTTCAACGAAAGCAATCTGCACTCTTCGAATCTATAACAACGATGAAGGAGATCAAGGAAATTAATTTGGTGCCACAGCCGTTTCCTAAAACGCACGCAAGAAATATATACATATTGACAACATTCTTGTGCTAAAATAAGTAAGCAAACGAAGTCTCGCTCTCAGTGCGCTGGCCGCAAGATGAGGTAGATGAGTCTACTTCAAGCAAGACAACAAGACCAGCTGCGTAGAGAAAGCCCGCGACACGTCATGGCTGCCAAGGTCATAGAGACATGTTGTATCTCTTCCATTATTATACCACATCGATGTTGTTTGTCCACCGTGGAATATCCGAGATAAAACTAGTATATATTTCACGTTTTTTGACCCGCTTTGTGTGGCTTTTCACCGACAGTTATTGCTGTTTTTCGGTGAAACAAGAAGAGCAAAGCTTCCGCCTTTCGTCCGTCTACCTACGAATGGCTTCTTTCTACTCCACCGACGACTCTCATCGACCGGCCGGCGTCGTCGGTGTCTATCTACTACTACCGCCGTCACGGAAAGTAGAAGCGTAGACAGCCTACGCTACGAACAGCACCGCATAACGCAGGAGTCTACAACGAGTAGATGCTCCGCTCAGAGACGCGATGGCCAAGTACTTTCGCGCTCCCGGCAGGACTAAACTCACGAATTTTGAACAAATAACGCTCTTTCAGCTGGGTCGAAAATACATTTGTTTCGAGATTACGTTTTACGTAAGAGGTCGATCTTTTCCATGAAAATATTAGGCGGAAGAGATCGTATTTAAATGCATTTATAAGATAGTGACAGCGTAGAAAGGCCTAAAAGACATCGGCGTAGATGGGGAGGAGGAGGCGGGAGGGAGGTAGATGGCATGCCGCGATGAGGGAGCGGGGTGGAGGTGGGGAGTGGGAGGCACAAGGACGATGCGGGGAGGAAGAAGAATCGGGTCCTCCCATCGCTCCTCCCCTTTCACTGGGGTGCACTGCTCTCTCTAGAGCTCAAGATCGTCCCTTCTCAGCAAAATTGAAGGCAACAATTACACTGTTATTGGTCTAATAGCGAGACGCAACGCTGAGTTCATTTCGAATCAGAAATGATCAATGAAATGCGGCACATGCTTGTAAAAGAGTCCGAAAATACCCAAGCTCTTTTCAACTTCATGAAACAATGTTACAATAAGTAACAATTTACCTCTACTGAGCATCTTCTGCTAGTCTAGAAATGATAATTTTATGATGGTGTGAAGATGGAAATGGTTAATTGGTACATAGAATGAATTCTTGGTTATCGTCTAAATGAACTGTGTGTCTTTACACCCGAATGAAGGCGACAAACGGATGAATTCACTTATGATACACGGAGCTTTTTCATTAAAGAGGCATTGATCATATTTGCAAACCTCTAATAGGTGTAATGCTGAGGTCTCAGTAACTATTAGTGACGGCGCATTAGCAAACTCACCTTCAAANAAAAAAAAAAAGCGTCAGCTAACATGGAGACTCGACATGGCAGGCACTTTATGCGGAGTCGCTTTTTGAACGTTATCATCAAAATAAAGTTGAAATCTAACTCCGTCAATGGCGTAAGTGTTCAACATAATTTTATGATATGATTGTTCTCTACACATTTAAAACGTCTACTGTTCTGCCATTGGTGAATCAATTACCGTGCATTTAGATTGATTACCACGTTCGAAAATCGAAAACAATAATAATTGAAGATATTAATGATTTCTATTCGACACCAAAAATCATGGAGTTTCTTAAGATGATACTGTTATTTTCTTCCAGTACCAAGGTTATATTTAAAACTAAATGTCTAGCATTTGTTAAGTTAATGGGAGTAGCTGTAGTTAGCAGTGAACCAGATAGGGTTAAAAAATAGTCGTTGATTCTCTTCGTAATAGTAATCAAATTAACTCTTTAATGAATTTAAAATTTACCAAGCATCTCTTTTTTAGGCTTAGTAGATATTTAAATGCATTTTCTCAAGCATTATTCCATTTTTCTCATAAATTGAGACTAACCTCGGCAATTCCAAAGAGAGCGTGGGACCCCTGGCGCCATCTATTGGACGCCGGCTGACAATGCCTCTCTCAGGCCATCGTTTGCACGCGACCCAAGTGTTGCCAGATTGGGCGAGAAGTGGCGGATCAGCGATTTTTGAAGTCACATCGCTACAAAAAATTGCAATTAGAGATCAATGAACTCGCCAAAGAGATTTGCAAATAAACCTTGTTTTTGACCAAAAAGAAAGGTTGTTTTGAATTTGAGCTGTAAATACATGGTATCGCAAAATTAGAATTATAAAGTTTTTCTTAAATATCGGATCGTATCTTTAAGTACCACATAAATACGTTTATGCATTTCATTATTAGCAATAAAAATAAATCAAACTATAGTTAATAAATACCTATCAAAACTAAAAACCAGTAATATACTTTTGAGACACTCTGAACGTAGTTGCAATAGGCTACTTCTGGAGCCAATGGTCGCTACTCTGTGTGTTCATTGTGGCAACACTGCGCGATACACAACTGGCGTCGAGATGGCGGTGCCAGAAACTCCTAGGGTTAATTTGATGAAACTCGGTCATTTATTTGAAGTGTTTTTTAAGAATATCAATTTATGTAGAATATACTTTTTGGTCTTTTATGAGTCACGGGAAGTTGACCGAAAACTGCGGATGTCGTTGATGACGAACGTATTTACTAATACACAAGCTAAGAAATCAGTGGAACTTTACAGGGAATCCACGCTTTTGGACTTGTTTTTGATAATCACATCCTAAACCGCACATGTGTGCATACAATTTTAAAGCAAACATTCAGTTACGTTGGAAAATTTAAGTTTCAACTTATTTCATTCTTATTTGAATAAATTAAGACTGCACGATAACTTCTATTGGCAATGGGTACGAAATTATTTTTGACTAACTTTCGCTTCCACAATTAGGATTACTTTAATTTTACTCTACTTTCTTGAGAAATGGAGAAAAGCTATTCAAACAGGTCGGACACAAACAAAACAAAAGACAAACTATTTGTATAAAAAATACAGAAAACTTACACTTAATCACAGATAACAAGCAAAAATGCCTTACTTTAACCACTGAAAACGAAGGAAAGTCAGAGCAGGTACAGTACTGTTAGGAAAACACTTTCCCGACTTAAACATATATGCATGTACTAAAAGAATGTAGATTATAAGGTCTGAATAAGATGAAGTAATACTTCCACTGAAAGAATCAAACACATGTGAACACAAATTTAATGTAAGTTAATATAGCAAGCGCTTCATAAAATAAAGTGCATTTCATCGTGAGTTCTGGACGTGGTCAAAAATTACCTCCCAATCAGAGCTCATTGAATTATCTTGCTATTTATTACCTCACTTAGCCAGTCAAGTATCAAACAGTATTAACAAAGACCAACTGATGTAGGATATCCAATTTAGCTGATAATTCGGGATAGAATTGGAGGCAACCCTTATTGGTATTTTTACAGTACTCTTCAAGGGTTATCCGAAAAAGTAAATTCACTATGGATCAAATAAGAGTCTTAGTTTAAAGCTCCCAATCCACATGAAATGTTTCAGAGAGAAGGGCGAAAGGAAGGGACTATTGGGTGTTGACTTGAGAAACGGGGAAGGTATTCATAGGTGTATTCTTGTAGAGGATTCCCTCCCTAGAGGAACAGCTGGTTAATAAGGACGAAAAGAAGAAATGAAGAATAATCAGCGAAGAAGGCGTGAAAATGGAAAGAAGCAGAGTGGACACGAAAGACAGAAGTTTCAAAGGCCTGCTGAGGCAATTCAATAGTGTTCCTGTACCCTGGGGAGCAGAAGTCGGCATCCTGTAGCTGGGGAGCCTGAGTTGACTCTTAGAATGACTGCGTCTGGCTGCCACGTAAATCTTAGCAGACACATTCCTTTGGAAATGAACACATGAAGATGCATTCCGTTTTAAATCAATATTGCATGGTTCACACTGAAATACACTAAAAAATATTCGGCATTCATGGCTCTCTCGGCCAAAAGGATCGACTCGGGAGACTACGCACCGTAAGTTGTTGACGCAACTTAGCGACAATTATTCCAGCATAGAAGAACAAATGACTGCAACAACTAGTGCAATGTGCCGGCACTAGTCTCATGAAACTGAAATACAACTCGTCATCGCTTCAGTTCCAGACGTGCAGCGTACGGCAGAGTATGCGAATGATAAAGTTTATCGGTGCGAACGATTTCACTTGTTCGACAGCTTGGCTCTGTGCCAGAGCCGCGTGTCGAGTTATTGATATTTTTCTACAAGTGCATTTAATTAATTGGAATACTGTTTGGAATCAATGCATTTATAAACATGTTTGCCCCATTCATATTCATCTCCCTATCCGATTTGCGAGACAAAATTACCCTAAACCTCCAGCATGAATTCGCGATAGTTACTGTAAACCACAACACAAAAGCAAAGTTTCACCGTGAAAGTGGACATTTTCCATTTATTAAATGAAAAGTTAACTGTCAGGAACAAAAATACGTTCCACGGCCTTGCGAGTGCGGCATGATTTATTCAGTTATTCAATTTCAAGTTTGATTATAATTCATGTTTTCCTAAGCTTTTACCCACTTGAATAATTTGTACATCGAAACAACAACCCGTGAATGGTTTCCATTAACATTCACTCGAAATAACTTATTCGAAACATCGCATTAAAACACGAGAGGATAAAGAGGTACCAGAATATGATTGAACGCATTATTCATTAAGAAACGACAGATACATCAGAAGAGTGCTTTCCAATGAGTTTTTTACAAATGATATGAGGGTGAGAAATTAATATTATGACGCTAATACCTACTGTTCAACCTAGGTCATCACCAAATGAGTAAAAAATCATAAAAAAGGAAGACGAGCTACGACAAAAAATGAGAGAAGATCATTCGAAAACGTCGTACGATAGTAAACATTAATTAGATTACAACTGTCGCACGGAAACTATATACAAATACTGATCTACTTCAGCTCGCGCGAGGGAGAACATGCCCTGGTATCCAGGCTACACGTCCTCGCCGCACCAAAAATGGATCATCTCTTCAAGGTAACCACCACGTTAGTACGAAATGGTGGCAAACAGACAAATAATTATTCAAGTTCAATGCATCCGCGATAATAGAATTGTTCGTCAGGATGGAAAAGAGCATGTGAAAACAGAGTGTTTCGCTTAAAAGCCAAACACTCTGTTAGGAGGTTAGCGACTTACTAACCATTTATTCTCCGGTTTAAATGACATGTTTTGGATCGATGCCAAATGTTTTACCGTCGCCATAATGACGAATCAACGGAATCAATAAATTTAAACATGTTGCGGTAACTTAAATCGTGCGAGAACATTAGAAACACTTCAGTTAGTTAATTCCACCATTTGATATCACTTATCCAAAGGTTTCTGAGCCCTCTTGTACGTTCCAAGTAGCTGTAGGAAAAATGTACCCTTATTGAAATGTTTTGTGGTTTACACAAAACGGCTATCTGCATCGAACTAAAAAATATTATTTCTATAAGAAAATTAGCTGGCAAAGTAATAAACATTCAAACGGATAGTACAGATTTTTACAAAGCGTAATTGCAGAAGAAGTTTCTTTTTCTCAATGTTTACTCTACTATTTTAGTCAATAACTAAGCCTCTTCTGAGTGTAAATCATCACAAACGAGACAGTCGCACTATCAGAGATGTCGAATAAAATTCTAGAAACTCCGAAGTATTAAAATAAAACAATAGAATAATATATGTAAGTAATAATTCTCCATAAGTCTTTAATATAAAAACCAAGTACTCGTGGGGCCAACTATAAATGATAAAATGGTTTAAGATGTTTCCAAACAATTACAAAAAATTCGAAGTATATTTTAAACAATTATTTTTATGCAGCAATAATCTCAGCCGAAATCCACGCAACAGACAAACATGCAGCCACGCAACAGACAAACATGCAGCCACGCTACAGACAGACATGCAGCCACGCTACAGACAGACATGCAGCCACGCTACAGACAGACATGCAGCCACGCTACAGATCTGCAACAACGCTACAAACCAGGGTAATAGGTCATGAAACAACTCGAGAGCCACAATTCGACGCTACATTCTCTCATAATAATTCCTCGTACAGACATCAAAGCTAATGCAATTTTTACAAGATAGAACAAGAACTCAAAATGAATTTGTACATTAAGCTCAACACTTCGGCTATGGTTAACTCTATACACGTTTGTACAAGACGCGAACCGTTTCCTATGTAGCTAGTCCTCCGCCACAACGCCGAACTCCAACTAACTTCTCCTCAACCAAAACTTTTTCCAACCCCCACAACCCTCATTCCAACTTCGCTATTCCCCCCCCCTTCCCCCAGCTAATTCCACCTTCGTTACACCTCCAGCTCATTCCAACTCCTCCACAATCCCCAAATTCTTCTCACATCGCCGAGAACTGAGCTCATTCCAACCTTCAACTTCGCCACAGCCCCCGAACTCAGACCAGGAAGAAGAGGTGGGCCCACAGCCTCCGTAGGCCGTCCAGGACCGACTAATGCCCCAGCGAGGAGACCTGCACTGCTTGAGAATCCTTCAAGTTGCTACTATAATCGAAAGGTCACACGTGAATGAAAATTAAGCGCAGCATACGGAAAATGGGGTGAAAGTGATAAAAAAATGGACTATGGTAGTGCATGACAGTAGAAATGCATTTGCAAAGACTGTTCGCGACGGAATTATATTTGTTACCATGTTAGCGGTTCAACCACCGTTGCCGCATTTTATGTGATAACAATGAGACTCGGTTTCAGGTTCACTTACAATCTACACAGTAAGTTATTGATGTAGTTAAACTTAGAAGATTCTTTCCAACCCTTTCTGGACTCATTAGATGACTAATTTAACGTGTGCAAATAAGGGGACAAGTACAAAAACGCAGTTACCGAAGCATCTTCCGACTCGTTCTAAACTCGGTGCAGGTAGTCGTCGACTTGCACCTGGTTTGGTTCCAGCTCTTTTTCCTATTCGATCAGCTCTTCATTTGTAAGTTTTTCAGGTTCTTAGTCGAGCCCAGACGGTCGTAAAGTTGATCAGTTGTAAGTCAACGACTACCTGTAGTAGTCGAAGAAGCTTCTTCCAATTCAGTCTCAGATCGCAGACGACTAATTCAACTCATACAAAGAAAGGTTACAAGTACCACAACATGATAAGTAGAAATTGATGAACCGACACGGCACGACTCGTAGCTGCACAGTCGTAGGCGTGGGACTTGAAAATAGCTAACATTCAAGATCTCACCGTTGTATCGGGTTCAAATCCACGAAAAAATAGGTCTACCAACATTTCTCAGAGTAGGTTTTCAAGGCGGTACGCAAATAATATCGAAGAAAACAATTAGAATAACCTCACTTTTAATCAATCATTAACTTCGATAAATAGGCGAGCTAAATTATCTTGGAGCAGTTATCAGAAGCAGCAGGTTTACTGATGAATAATTTGCACTCTGTAAGCATCTCTGTGACCAGTAAACGAATAATTCACTTTAACGCAATCCCAGTTTTTCCATCATTACAAAGAGCGGCAAAGTCTTGAAATCCACCAGAGAAAAGATTGAGAACAAAAAAGTATACACGTGAATTGTACAACAAAATGCACCAGGGAATGATAAAATAATAATAGCAATAATTATCACCTGACCACCTCAAGCATTTATGGGCGCGAGATGATGTCTGTAAATGATTCAAGAAATGAAGCTCATCCTTCAGGGCTACGGGGGTCTTTGGCATGGCGAAGAATTTTGTAAATGATTCAAGAAATGAAAAACATCTTTCAGCACTATGGGAATTCTGGCATATTGAGGAATATGTCAAAATTCAGTAATGAGAGCCAGGTGCATTGATGGACTACATTAGGAGACCACGGTAAAGGTGTGCACATCAAAAGGACTAAGCGAACTATCGTCGAAAAGTGTGAACCATTTGTACAATCAATATAGGAAAGCACCGAGATCCACTTTGCGTTGAAAGTGCAAGCGCTGTCTTCGTATACGCTCAAACTTCCATTTAAAAAGTCTCTTAAGAAAGCTTTACAAAAGACAGTGGATCACCCGAGCCAAGAAGTCGTGAAAGGTCGACTTTGACGCCGCAATTCATGCATCAAGATGTCGAGACACTCGAAATGAAATGTTGCGGTCCTCCTGAGCAGCGAACTTCCATGTACAGCCCAGCAGCATTGGAATGACGAAATGACTGGAGTCGTCAGTGACTAAATTTAGAAGCATTTCAAACGTCATCAGAAAAACGGTGAAAATGATGCTCGTTAGCCAATACCTAGTAGTAGTAGTAAACCGATCATAACTGGCGCTTCAGGATACTCCGC